>CAKAOH010024539.1:0-50675 GCA_916701665.1 Sebastiscus tertius | reverse complement strand
GCAGTCGTCTCCCACTGCTGGATGCTGGAGCGTATGGAGAGCGTTGGAATTATCTAGACAGTAGGAGTCGCACGCAATAACACACACACACACACACACACACACACACACACACACACACACACACACACACAGACAAAAAAAGAATCCATACATAAAGGCAGTCATGGACAAACCTCAATGCACTGATACTGAAACAGATAGACGGGTGCATGGAGCAGACATTACATGAAATGGTGTAAGTTGATGGAAAAAAAAAACAATTATGATTTATTACAGAGTTGAGCCACAGATTGGTGAACAGCTGATAGCTCTAGTTTAGAGCTGAAACAATTATTATTACCTCTGACACGGAGGTTATGTTTTCGGCTTGAGTTGTTGATGTCAGCAGAATTACAGAAAAACTATACTGGCCCAATTCTCATGAAACTTGGTGGAAGGATGTGCATGGGCCAAGGATGTAGCCATTACATTTTGGAGCAGATCCGGATCACAGGGCGGATTTAATTTATGGAAACAGCCTTGGCGGAGGTCTGCGCTCTCCTACTGCCCTTCTGGTTATTTGATATTTGATGAATCATGTATGTCATTTCCTTAAAAGAAATGCCAAAAAGTGTCTGGTTCCAGCCTCCCAAAAATGTGAATATTTGCTGGTTTTCTTTGTCTTGGTCTAGTGAACAGAATATCTTTGAGTTTTGGATTGTTGGTCGGACAAAACAAGCAGTTTGAATATGGAAGCTCAGGCTTTGTATATTCTAGAAAGAGAAATAGACATTAGAGTAACAGAATATTGATTCATATTTGATCGGCGCTGCCTAGTTTGACCGTTTGCGAGTGATTGACAGCTGCCTCCGTTGAATGAACAGCCAATAGGAACGCTCTCTCTCTGAAATGACCTGTGATTGGTCAAAGTCTCCCGTCACGGGCTAGATTTTCTAAAGTCTGAAAACAGAGCCATGAAGAGGTGCAGAAGTCTAGTTTGAACACTTGAATTACAATATGCTGATTTTTGGATTTTTGGTTATTATGGAATTTTCGCCCAATGATGCCAGAAATCTTCTGCCTACTGCCGTTTTAACTCTGCACATGGTGAGAAATTACCTGGTTTATTAGGTGTCTCAGACCACAAATAGGCAGCACAAATTATTAAGTGCTACTTGTATTTGAATTTCCTTCCATTTGCCAGGAAAATATAGCAGACATTAGTTAGACGTATGCCAGACGTTAAATATAAGATACCTTCAGTGCATTATAGCACATTTTAATTTCAAATTATAGAATTAAAGAGAAAGACTGATTCTATGTGAATCTGGTAAAGAAGCACAATGAGCATGCGTGCTTATGAATCACTGCACATATATCATTGTGTATCTTGTATACTTCCTCCTTGTGATATGAACATATTCCGCCCCGTGCCATTTGTGATTTGCAAAGTTTACTGCACAGGAACTCCCCCCTCTGCTCTCTGAAGTACTGTTGTCAGTTTTCTGCACCATCTGTGTGTGCGCATCTCAGAAGGGCATCTCTGAGAAATCCGTCTATACAAACAGACACACACACACACACACACACACACACACACACACACACACACACACACACACACACACACACACACACACACACACACACACACACACACCCTGGTGTGTGCACACATCCACAGACAGACACAAACACAGACGCACATTAAATAAACATGCATTGTGTCTCTCTCCTCCTCCACTTCACCAGGTTGTTGAGATTAGCCTGAATCAGTAAACGTCACTGGAGACCATTCAGCGCGCACACATGCACACATGCACACACGCGCACACACACAGTCAAATGTAAAGGCAGGAGTCCATCCAGATGAGAGATGATCCTATTACATCTGCGCTAACAACAGGTTATCTGATCCGAGGTCGGTGTCAGTCACCTCGGTGATCTGGAGTGAATGCGAGCCGTCCATTACTCTCTGCTGTGCTTTAGGTCAAACAATATCAAAATACGGCGAGGAGCTGTGATTAGGGCCAGACTGATATATGGGGCCAGATGATAAGCATCTCTGCCACTAATTTCTAATTAATGCAACTTGCGATTTTTAGGTTGTAGGTTCAGTTTTAAACCTAGAGTGGAGATACTAGCATCATATGAAACTAAAAAACCTAAGGAATCCATCGGTACCAACCATGTCATACTAGCTTATCGCAAAGGAGGCTGAATAAAAATAAATGTGCTTTTTGATAGAAGCATATAGTAAAACACAAATGGCTGGAGACTCAAAATGGGTTTTTTTTAGATTCCAAGGCCTCTGGTCTGGAGCAGTGGGTGGGACTGAGGTGAAAATTGAAGGTTTTTCTTCCCCAAATGCCACAGGAATAAATCCTTAGAAAAATAATTCAACCCGTAAATTTCAATGGGATTAAGTGTGTCTTTGTGTATGTGCTTGTGTGTATGACAGAGAGAGAGAGAGAGAGAGAGAGAGAGAGAGAGAGAGAGGGGACGTCCTGAGGGGGGATGCAGACTGCAGCTGGAGGCCAATAACAGACCGATTACCCAGCTGACCACAGCAAGGAGCCTTTAGCTCAAAGGTTAATACAACAGAAATTGATTTGACACACTACTAGAATGTAAAGGACAATGTTACCTCAGGCCACACCACATATACTCACACACAGCCTCTCATGTCCCATTTACACCAAATACACAGAGAAACAGAAGAATACACACAATTAATAGACATGAAAAGGACTAAACTGCACATGCGCGCGCGCACACACACACACACACACACACACACACACACACACACACACACACACACACACACACACACACACACACACACACACACACACACACACAGTGCCATGCCCCCCCTTAGAGGGTATTATATAACATTCCCCCCTGACATATCAAGTGATTTCATGCACCTAGAGGAGGGACAATCGAGCCATTTGTTCAGCAAGTCAAAAATAGCCGCCTCCTTCCCCGCCGTCTACTATTACTACCTTTACTACCACAACTTACTGCACAGCTTGCACTGCATTTCAGCTTTGAGGGGCCCCATGGTTCATAATGACCATAATATATCTGCAGAGGTTAATAGGGTTGTTGATCAGTACTAATAAGTCAATCAATTTTTTGGGGGCCAGCTGCTGGGATTTAATGACTCTATACTGTTTTGGAACAAAAACGCTACACACACTGGAAATTCAAGACTTGAATAAATAGTGTAGTAGCTATTACCATTCCAGTAGTGATGTATTACCCCTGCACTCAATGAAGACTAAAGTAGCCGGTTGATTAAATGGTAAAGTGAGGTCAGGTTACTCAGACGTATAAAGAAGTGAGGAAGATTAGTGGCAGGAAAAAGAAACAGAAAAAACATTGAACAAGTGTTAGGGATTAACAGAAGCTCTGTGGAATAAAGCTTTGTCACTCATTCACTCCCTCTGATTACTGCATTTTAATGTCTGAAAATATATATATATATATATCATCGTATATGTATTGACATATACTGTATGGTAAACACTTAAATTGACATTGGAATTTTGTCTCCAAGACAGAAAGAATATACTTGTATATTTATTAGGGCTGTCAAAGTTAACGCATAGTCGATTTAATGCCACTAATTTCTTTAACGCATTTACGCACTCAATCTTTCAGAGGTTGTAGTGGGCTCAGTTTTAGAAGCTAAGCGACGTTAAGAAGCTAGAGTGAAGATCCTGGCATTATATGAAACTACAAAACCTAAGGAATCCATTGGTACCAACCATGTCATAATAGCTTGTCGCAAAGGAGGCAAAATAACACTCCAATTTACGCAAAATTTTGGCGAGGTAAAACTGGCATTGACATTTTCAAAGGGGTCTCTTGACCTCTGACCTCAAGATATGTGAATGAAAATGGGTTCTATGGGTACCCACGAGTCTCCCCTTTACAGACATGCCCACTTTATGATAATCACATGCAGTTTGGGGGCAAGTCAAGCAACATTTTTTTTCTCCCAATAACAGTCCCCAGCTGTTGTTGCCTGTTGGGCTGCAGTTTGCCATGTTATGATTTGAGCATATTTTTTTACGCTTAATGCAGTACCTGTGAGGGTTTCTGGACAATATTTGTCACTGTTTTGTGTTGTTAATTGATTTCTAATAATAATACATAAATATACATTTGCATAAAGCAAGATTTTGAACATATATAAAAAAATTGCGATTAATTGGGATTAACTATTTTAATCGATTGACAGCTCTAATAATAACATTTTTATTAAATGATTATTACATTTTATCAGTTGATCAACTTAAAATGAATCTGCAACTATTTAAATAGTCGATTCATTGTTTTTTGGTTTGCAAAAATGGCAAAAATTCACTGGTTCCAGCTTGTAAAGTGTGAATATTTGCTGAATGTTCTATAATATCAGACTGAATATCTTTGGCTTTTGGAGTGTTGTTAGACAAAACAAAAAAATGTCAATATGTGAACTTGGGCTTTGGGGAATGTGATGAGCATTTTTTTTTTTATGTTTAATGACTTTTTTATAGGCAAAATGATTAATCAGTTAATTGAGAATGTAATCAACAGATTATTCGATAATGAAAAAAATGGTTAGTTGTCCTAATTACATGTATTCTATCCTCCCTTAGTTCTTTTTATCATTCCCACTGTATCTACTGTAACTAACTCTACCTCCATCAGCGCTCCCATTCAGCACAAACCAGGGACAGAAAGAAGCAAAGCACCCAGATCAGCTGACCCAATTGTTTGGGAACCAGGATCAGGAAGAGGATATGTGATCTCCACTGCAGCTATTACAATCATGCCTGTTGTTATCTGTCCCTACTGTGTTTGGTGAGCCAGAGAGGACTGAATGAAAGACATACAAATATTTAGAGAGGAAAAACTCAGAATGAACAGGAAGAGAGCACACTGCATGAAAAAAAAAAAAAAAGCATGTGTTGAATTCCTTTTTGGGGAGTTTTACAGAGAGTTTTAGAATTACTACATAAGTACCAAGAGGAACATACGTGGGAAGTAATCCTGGAGGCCTGCAGCTCTATTATAGCAGCCATGTGTATAGTTTAAAGGGCTGTTTGAGCTCTAGATGCTTTTAAACACGTTATACACATCTGGCCCAGACTGCTGCCACCATCGACTGCAAACCAGTCTCCAACTTCAGAGACGACTGGCATCGGGGCACTACGTACGCTCGACGAGGTTATATGTTTGTATTTGTGTGTGTGTGTGTGTGAGTAAGGAGAGCGAGATTAAAGAGGAAGACAATGGAGAAAGAGCCAGTGTCAGTTGCCCTGCGTGGACAACACACATGTAACCAGACCCTACAGCCACGGCCATGACCTCACCGGGTTTTTCCACAGGCGCGCACACACATCACACACACACACACACACACACACACATAGCAGGTCCTTGGTTAGCATACAGTCAGCGGAGCCTGGCACAGCGAGAGCCGGCTTCCATTCAGAGAGTCATGCATTGTAATCCTACACAGTGTGATCACACAGGCATGCTTCACAGCGGAGAATGCTAATCTAAACTAAAAAGGCCGGACACAAAGAAACAGCCGGGTGACTAGTTTCTGATGGGTGGAGCAGCGGATCAAATACATTTTAATCTCAGGTTGACGAAGAAACCTTTGAGCGTTTCCCACGTGAGTCAGCACGCACCGAGACGAGTCGCTGTGAGGTTTCTGAGGTTTCTTACATAGTGAGGGGAAGCAGAATGGAGAGGAATTTGCCATAAAGATATAGAAACTGCTGCTGCCATGATGGAAATAGATGGTTATTATAAAGAAAGGCATTCCAAACATGCCCATCATAGTCTTATATTTTTGTTGCAACGTTAGATTTTTCTTGAAGTGGGTTGAGATAAGTGTATAGGGGTTAGGTCAGGCTCACTTCCTGTATCACACAGCAATCAATGTTCCAAATCCAAATGAAAATAAAGCAATTACAAATAAAAAACAGTTGCAACTGAAAATTTTGTGGGAATAATATTTGTAGGAAACAAGCTTGTATACATCAGACTGGCAATACGTCATCCAGAGTAGGCTCTCTTGGCCACGCCCCCTTTTGGGGGAAAACAATCCTGTGTGCCTCATAGACGGTAACAGAGTAAACAGAGGGAGTTGAAACATGTCTCTAAACTTCTACTTTAAACAAACCGGTAATAGTAATAATGCTATGCTGAAGAGTTGCTGTGTAGTTGGTTGCATCAACAATAAATCCAAAAACGCTGATCTCGGATTTGTTCCCCTGCAGTGTCCTAAAAAACATATAATAGAGGGGCTTTATGGCTCCAAGCTATAGACCAGACCAGCATCACGTCATCACCGAGGCTGCGTTCCCTTTAGGGGGAAAGAAACTCGCTGTCACAGGAGAGAAAATGATGAAAAGCTGTTCTGTAGCGGGTTAACCGAGGCTTTCACACTGAGATTTGAGGCACATACGATATGTGAATATTCACTGTCAGTGTGGTAAATGGCTAAATGATGCTGGAGACAGTGACAAGTATGGCAACTAAATCTCAGCCTATAGATCAAACAGGTTCTCTATTAACAGGTTGGTTATTTACAGACAACACTTAGCCTAAAGTGATTCAATCAAATAGAGATGTCTGGATAAGCAATATCCGGCCACTGTGTTGGACGGGGGAAAACTGAAGGGACATGGCGGCGATCCACCTGAATTTATTAAGGTATCGCGAACGCTCAGGTTCAGGTAAGATCACAAAATAATTATTAGACTTCATTTGTATAAAACAAACGTTTGTTTAAGAAGAGATGAATGCATACAAACTTGTCAAAATTTCAATCCAAACATATGTCAAATTGCATTGAAGTCTTTGGGATCTGGCCTTAACTTTTTGTGAAGAACCCGTATGTGCCGGTCTGATGTGTAATTCCAGATGTTTCTCATGTTTATTTCAATTGCGTAAGAAAAAATTCTGAGAATAAATGCCAGGATTTTAAGATAAACCAGATCACTAAGAAGAAAATTACACAATCATGGAAGTGAAAAAAATGAAATCATTCCTACGACTGATTTTTACATTTTCAGCATGACTAATTAGAATTCAGGATTAAATAACTTTTTTTAAAAACCACAACTGGATATTTTTTTTACTGTGTTAGCCAAAGCCAACAAAACATTGAATATCTTGTGTTGAATTTAACTTTAACACAATTTTGTAGCCCTTTCTGACACATAATAAACCACACTTGCTGCATGACCTGCAGCAAACCAGATTTCTAAACCCACACATGAAAAACACAGCGGGCCAAGTACGTCTTTCCAACTAGGCCAACACCTGTTCTGTACTTTACTGCACTTCTCGGAGAATCAAACAGCCTTAGATCATTCTGCACTGGAAAAACTGCTGTCACCCAGGCTGTGTGTAATGTGTGTGTATGCTGTAAAAAAAAAAAACAAGTTGTAAAAAGGACAAGATGTAGTCCTGAGGGGGGGGGGTGACTGTAGACTGGCAGCTTTTTTCCACTTTGACACATGTTTCAGCGCTGACGGCTGTGGCCTAACTTTTACATGTTCAGGAAAAATATTACCGACCCACAACACAGCTACTTATTAAGTTACAGTTGGTATTTAGTGCATTTTCTTAAGAGGTTTAAAGTCCTACCTGCCACTGTATGAAATATGTTGTCCTGTCTGTCTGTCTTTATGATGTCCCCGGAGGTGCTGATTCCATCTGTGGAGACAAACAGAAGAACAAACCAGTGAAATGAAACTCATATAAACAACATAAGCCAATAATAACTAGACCTGTCAAAGTTAACGTAATAATAACACGTTAAAATTTGTTTTAACGCCACTAATTTATTTAACACATTAATGTAACTTGTGATTTTTAGGTTGTAGCGGGCTCAGTTTTACCATGTCATATTAGCTTGTCGCGAAGGAGGTTAAATAACGCTCCAAACTTACACTAAATTTTGGCGAGGAAATAATGACAAGGCCATTTTTAAAGGGGTCCTTTGACCTCTGACCTCAAGATACGTGAATGAAAATGGGTTCTATAGGTACATTCAAGTCTCCCTGTCACAGACATGCCCGCTTTATGATAATCACATGCAGTTTGGGGCAAGTCATAGTCAAGTCAGCACACTGACACACTGACAGCTGTTGTTGCCTGTTGGGCTGCAGTTTGACATGTTATGATTTGAGCATATTTTTTTACGCTTAATGCAGTACCTGTGAGGGTTTCTGGACAATATATAATCGCATATTTGCCCATAGTTAATCATGATTAATCACGATTAAATATTTAAATCAATTGACAGCCCTAATAATAAATGATTAAAACAAGACTTGCCTTCTGTCACTGCCTGTTGGCCAGGTCATCATTGTAAATGAGTATTGTTTCTCAATTGACTTATCTGGTTAAATAATAAATCAAATTAATTTACACAGTCACATTGTGGGGACTCGCCTTCCTTTTGGGGTTAGGTTTAGGTTAGGGTTAGGGTTAGGGTTAGGCAAGTAGCAGTTATGGTTAAAGTAAGTCTCCAGGAAATTATTGTAAGTCAATGTAATGTCCTCTAAAGTGATGGAAACACGACACGACTGTGTGTGTGTGCGCGCGCGTGCGCGCGTGTGTGTGGTAGACCTGTTGCTGCTGCTAACTGGGGTCAAACACAAGTGCCAGAAGTAAATCATATTTGAATAAAATAATGTTTCATATTTAACACTTAGATTAAATGTATGTACATTCGGTTGTATGTACAAACAAAAAAATCAATAAATATTGAAATAAAAATGAAATAAATAAATGTATGTTCCTGAATGTATATGACAAATGTAATAAAGTTTAATATCTGAGAAATTACTGATAAAAAGTTACAGCTTTGTGGATCAGCAAAACATTTTGAAGCTGTTTCAACAAAACATACATTTTTCTGTTTATGAAGACAGCCAGCTATGAAGATAGAGCTGTGTATTGGTAAGAATCTGGCAATACGATATGCATCATGATACGGGTTATGATGCAATATATGTTAAGTTGTTGTAAGACTAACTGTCATATAAAGGACACACCATCAAATGAAATAAAGTGTTGACTGAGTTAATCTTTGCATGTAAACTATTAAAAATTGATTCAGTATATTTGATAATCGATACAGTATCACAAAACATAATATCGAGATATTCAATATTTTCGAAATTTTATTACACCCCTATATGACGATATTTCTAGAGCGCGTCTATGTATTAAAGTGACTTCATCACACTTTTATCAGTGAGCATATTTCTATAATATCGCTGTTAGAACATTGGTTCTATGATGAATATGTTTAATGGTGACTGTTTGGTAGCTGTAGAGAGACATGTATCACTAAAAGAACGCTAAAATAGCAACATAAAGACGAAAGATAGTTTATAAGTGCAGAACTAGAAGTTCTTATTTTCAATCCCACTTGCGCGTGTCACTTGTATGCGCTCGTGCGCAATTAAAACACCTGCGCAGGTAGCAGCCCCGTGTCTTTATCTCAGCAGTGCAAAACTCCGATAGAAACAACAACAGCACATTGAACAAGTAAAGGGGCATATAACGAGCTCCCAGCTGCTCCCACATCGGACCAGTGTTTCCTACCTTGTAAAGACAGAAACCTCCTAAACAACCTCTGGAAGGAGTCGCAGTCCAAACAACTTCAAAATAATCCAGCTAAAATAACAAAAAGTCCTTGTGCATCCAAGAGAGCGGAAACCTGAGGGGTGGTGATGGTGAGATCCGCTGCTGTTGTCAGCAGACAGTACAGAGGAGGAGGAGGAGGAGGAGGAGGGAAAGAAAAGAGACTTATCGGAGGCAAGTTGCAGAAAAGAAAGTCCTGCCCCTCAAGTCCTCAAGTCCTGCCCCCTCCCCTCCTTCTCCTCCGCTCTCCTGCTGACAGAAATAGCAAGCAAGGCGGGCCCCACCAAAAATAGCCTGGACTCCACTTCACACAGACCTTCAGGACTATTGTCTCCCCGCTCTGACTGACTCCCATTGGGTGCGCACTGCAGCCAATCCGCGCTCCGCTCCTTACAACTTGTTCAACAGTTTGTTTCAGTGTCAATTAAAACAATGGCCCCCTACACTGTGGCTCCATCTGCTGTCAAAAAGCTCCAAACCAGCACCAAGCACCAGTGATGTGGTTCTGGGGGGGTCCTGGCTGACATCCTCCTTTTTGGAGGTCCCCCAGAAAAAACCTGAGCGAGTTTAAAGCTGCAGTAGGTAGAATATTTTTGCCATCATTGGGCAAAAATATCATAATAAGCTTTCAGTGTATTGTAATTCAAGTGTTCTGAGAGAAAACTAGACCTCCTCATGGCTCTGTTTTCAGGCTTTGTGGTGGGAGACTTTGGCCAATCACAGGTCATTTCAGAGAGAGAGCGTTTCTATTGGTTGTTCATTCAACAGAGGCAGCTGTCAATCACTCGCGAACTCCAATCAAACGGTCAAATTAGGCAGTGCTGATCAAATATGAGTCAATATTCTGTTACTGTAATGCCTATTTCTCGCATTAAAATATTTTCAGTAACATCTTGTAGTGTACTGTTTAGCTGTAAAATGAGAAAGTTTGCTCCGGCTGGTGGGCGGTGCTTGGTTTTTCCTCAACTAATCTCAACATGGCGGCCGAGTCACAAACTTTCTGAAGATATGTAACTGAAAATGTGTTAAAAACGTTTACTATTAACTATGGACAATCATGCGATTAATCACGATTAAATATTTGAATTGGTTGACAAAGCACAATTGTATTTCTTTTTTAATAATAGTATTTTGTTAAGTTACAGCATTACAGGAGTACTCTAATATACACTAACATGTCTGTTTGTACCTAGTACCAGACATTTAGGTCATATTGTAATTCACACTTGTTGCAACTACTGTTTATGGGGAATAAAAGACATGTCTACAATTTTCTGACATTGCACGTACAAATCTTTACTTGCTGGCGCACGGCTAGCGCACAGCACCCGGAGCCCATGTAGGAGGAAGTAGAGCATCCTGTAAGCCACGGTGTTCACACACACACGCCTACGGCACATACGTTACTGTGGTAGATCGCATGACGCAGGACCACCGTCTTGTCAGTTTTTCTGGTCCGAAGCCTTCCTAGAATCAAGAGGCTGTTTGCCGTTAGCAGCTCTGAGTCATGTACATCCTTAAATGGTCACGTCTCATTATGCTAAAGTGTGGTCAGCATGATAGAAGTCCTCAGTCCTTTATCTGTTTAATTATAAACTATTTAACATCATAAAAATCAATGTACATCCTTAAACCGTTACATCTCATTTGCTAAAGTGTGGTCAGCACGATAGAAGTCCTCAGTGCTTTCTCTGTTTAATAATAAACTATTCAACATATATTTGTCCTGCAACAAGAGAAAAAACAATCCAAAAACTATCATGAATCTTAAAATGAAAAAGTTGACAATTACAATAGATAAAAAAAACAAACAAAGATAAACAGCTACAGTGATTAGTCATGATTACAGACTTAAAAAGACGTCCCTATGGAATATCTATCCATCAGCCCAGTTGCACAGCAGTTCATGAAACACTCAATTTAATGTATCGATTCGTATACATGGACACATTTTTTTTGTGATGGTCAGCACAAAATTAATTTGTGTATATAGTCCATGTAATTTTGAACCGGGAAGTACTAAGAGTGGCGAATGAGAGCCTAACCAAGTTGATCTTTTCCTAAACCTAACTAAGTAGTTTTATTTTGAAATTAACACGTGAATCTCGTGTTGATGATGGACATTTGTAGGAAAACGCACTAAAAATACGTAGTTAAAAGTCGTGCTGAATGTCACGAAAAAAGGGAAATTTGTGTCAATGTAGACGAATCAAATAGATTCAATTTCGTGACCATTGATGAACTGCCACAGTGAGACTCTGTTGCACCGAGGTACCACCTCTATCTTTTCCCTGTTTTTCTGAAATGAACTCTATCTGCATAAAACCGTTTTTTAAATCTTTTGAGGCAGAAACTGACATTTCATATGAGTTTCACTCGCACTTCTCAGTGTTTTTCCCCACTTTCAACCGTCCCTTTGTTTCCACAGAGCACAAGCGCGTGTGTGTGTGTGCCTTTTATCCTTTTTTCCGATCTCAGCATCAGCCAGGTCAACTACTGATGTTTCAGACCAATATTGAAACCAAGAAGCGTGCATCTGTCATCTGCTGGTGATGCTCCGTCGTCCGCTCGCTCACCCTCGGGTGCCTCTGTGAACGGGGGGAACCCAGAACTGTTCCCAGAAACCCTCGGTGTGTGGGTGTACACGGCTATACAACTGTGTGTGTGTGTGTGTGTGTGTGTGTGTGTGTGTGTGTGTGTGTGTGTGTGTGTGTGTGTGTGTGTGTGAGCTTTCTGCTGTGTGTTATGTGTGTTTGTGATTGCATGTGAAGTGCATTGACATAAAGTGTGTGTGAGTGAGTATGTCTCAGTACACGTATGTGTGTGTGTGTGTGTGTGTGTGTGTGCGCGCGTGCGTGCGTATGTGTGTGTATGTGGTTAGTCCATTCAATTACACAATCTACCATGCAGTCTGAATCACATCCGGTTTCAAGCTGAAAATAACAAAACCACAGGGTGACAGAAAAGCAGCGCAGCAGGCAACCGCCCACAGGGACAGAGGAATACACACACACACACACACACACACACACACACACACACACACACACACACACACACACACACACACACACACACACACACACACACACACACAGTCCAACACTGGTCAGTTAGCACTTTCAACAAACAACATCTATTTTATCTAAAAGAAAATAGAAGACTTTACAGACTTGCTGCCTATTTGTTTGCAGTAGCTGATTATTGAGATTTTAAAAAAAATTCTATTTAAAAAACTATAGCTGTCAATCAATTACAATATTTAATTGCAATTAATCGTATGATTGTCAATAGTTAATCATGATTAATCGCAAATTAATCACACATTTTTTATCCGTTCAAAATTTACCTTAAAGGGAGATTTGTGAAGTATTTAATACTCTTATCAACATGGGAGTGGTCAAATAGGCTGCTTTATGTAAATTAATTACATAAAATCAATTAACAACACAAAACAATGACAGATATTGTCCAGAAACCCTCACAGGTACTGCATTTAGCAGAAAAAATATGCTCAAGCCCAACAGGCAACAACAGCTGTCAGTGTGTCAGTGTGCTGACTTGACTATGACTTGCCCCAAAACTGCATGTGATTATCATAAAATTAAAACAAATTTGCATTAATGCGTTAACTTTGACAGCCCTACTGAAAATATTTTGATTGATTGTAAAAGCCTCCACATGGGGTATGCAACTGTATGAAGTAACAGCAAAATATAATTATCCCAATACACTGTATATTGGTTAGTCCATATATGAGAATATTTAGTACTTTTTTTAATGAAAAAATCAAACTTCAGTCAGTCCTTGCTGTTGACTGCAAACACAAAGGGAATCCCTGCTAATTCAACACCTTTTACAAAGAAAGTGTGGTCAGTGCAGAAAATTCCCCCTTCAGTGCAAAAATGTTGGAATCAACACGATCAGTCAAACCTTAAAGTAAATCATACTGAACTGATACAGTTAAAAACAGTCAGTGTGACGTATGTAGCTTTTTCTGTCGGTACTATATGGGGCAGGATGTGGTCAGCTGTGTGCTACACTGTTGCCTCCCCACCTGCAGAGACGTGCTCCTGCTACAACACCACATTTGACACGAGAAGAGATCTTTCACAAAATACAAAAGTGTCTTCAAAACTAACTTGAAATCCTCACAGAATGACGGTCAGAATGCATAAAGCAAATGAGTAGAGAAAATAAGCTGGGTATTGAAACTCGGTACTTTTTTGGAGCCAAAATATGTTTGTCTAACCAAATATAGGAAACTGTCAAGTGAAAAAAAAAGTAAAAATGAATGTCGAGACAAATTCTTTATTTTTTTATTTTTGTTTTCATCAGATAGCTCTTTTTTCAAAGTATTATTGTTTTTTATTTTAGATTATGTTATTTAGGAACTCTGGCTTCTTTTGTTAAGTGAAACAAATAAGGCTGTCAACATTTTAACGCCACTAATTTCTTTAACGCATTAACGCAATCAATCTTTCGGAGGTTGGAGCGGGCTCCGTTTTAGAGCTAGAGAGAAGATACTGGCGTCATATGAAACTAGAAAACCTAAGGAATCCATTTGTATCACCCATGTCATGCTATAGCTCTGCAAAGTTACGCTATGTAAACTGGCATGGCCATTTTCAAAGGGGTCCCTTGACCTCTGACCTGAAGATATGTGAAAGAAAATGGGTTCTATGGGTACCCACGAGTCTCCCCTTAACAGACATGTCCACTTTATGATAATCACATACAGTTTGGGGCAAGTCA
Organism: Sebastiscus tertius; assembly: GCA_916701665.1. Classification (NCBI taxonomy): domain Eukaryota; kingdom Metazoa; phylum Chordata; class Actinopteri; order Perciformes; family Sebastidae; genus Sebastiscus; species Sebastiscus tertius. The sequence goes on along the minus strand of CAKAOH010024539.1, from coordinate 36,263 downwards.
TAGTCAAGTCAGCACACTGACACACTGACAGCTGTTGTTGTCTGTTGGGCTGCAGTTTGCCATGTTGTGATTTAAGCATATTTTTTATGCTAAATGCAGTACCTGTGAGGGTTTCTGGACAATATGTGTCATTGTTTTGTGTTGTTAACTGATTCCCAGTAATAAATTAGTTAATTAATAAGTTAATTGATCTCCAATAATAAATATATACATATAGTTGCATAAAGCAGCATATTTGCCCACTCCCATGTTGATAAGAGTATTAAATACTTCATGAATCTCACTTTAAGGTACATTTTGAACGCATAAAAAATATGGGATTCATTTGTAATTAATAATGATTAACTATGGACAATCGTGCGATTAATTGCGATTAAATATTTGAATCGATTGACAGCCTTAGGAAAAAGGTTTTGGAGAAAAAAAACCTGCTTAAATTTCTCAAAGTAAGCTATTGAATGTTTTTTTTTTATATTTGTGTCAGTACCCAAAACAAGGTATGATATCGACACTAAAACGAACAATTCCCCGACCCTGTCCATGATACATATAGACTCTGTACATCAAACTAAAGCAACGCGGCTTTAATTTACAATCTGGGTCTGTTGTTTCAATTCTCCTGAGTGAATACACAGTATCTCTGTGTAATGAGGAAATAAAAATAGGACCCATCTAGAGCAAATCTACTGTCAAATAGAACTTCAATTTGAACATTTAAGTTCATTTGTGACATTCACATACATGCAGATACAAGGAAAGATACATGTTAAACATACTTATTCCACTTAATTGAGAAAACGGCCTTGTTTTGTGAGTGAGTGTCACTGAGCCTTTTCTGTGAGTAATTATGTGTCTGATTCTTTATCTCCCATGTGCAGACAGTGTGTCGTTGTTAAAAAACACAGCACATGTGCTCGTATAAACATGAATGAGCCTGTTTTACGTAGAGAAGAAGAAGGGTATGACCCGTATTTCCACTAATTATGAAACAGTGGTCTCAGTAAGCTCTTTCAACACAGTTAAAGTACAAGCATGCAGTCACTATCTGTAAAATGGAATTAGCGGGGATGGAGGGTTTAAAGGGGAAGAAACGAACGAGTGAAAGAACAAGGGGAGGGATTAGAAAGAAAAAAGTGACTGAGGAAGAGAAGAAGAAAGTCAGAAAGAGAATAAGAGGTGAATGGAGAGGTAGGATCAGTAAGAGAGGGAAAGAGAAGAGAGATAGGATGAGAGAAACAGAGAGAGGAGCTGAGAGCGCTGTAATAATGTTTGGCCTTGGTCTGCCAGCGGGGTCCTTCCCCTTAAGAAGCCAACAGGAATGTGAAGAATGCTGCATGAGAAGAAAAAGGAAGGAGCGGAGGAGAGGGGGAGAAACACAGGAGGATGATGGGAAAGAAAGAAAAGCCAAGAAGGAGGAGAACGATGAGGGGTGGGGGCGGAGGGGAGCGGGGAATCCAGAGCGAGATGAAGATAGAAAGGGGGAAACGGGGAGATGAAGGCAGGGAGAAATATGAGACACTGAGGAAGAGACTTATTATCTTTAGCGGGCTGAGTAAACACAAGAACAAAGAAGATGAAAATAATAAGGCTGGAAAACATTTGGGAGGAAAAACTTGAGCCCTATTTTTATTCTTGCGCATGCGGATATTCCTGTGTGCACGCAACCATGTGTTTGTGTGTGTTTACATACTTGTGTTCATATGTGAGCGAGAGTATCAGGGTGTGGTCAGCTACAGGACTGGACTACACTTTTCTAAATGCAGCTGGATTTCCTTTTTAAAGTTTCTCTTTTGCCAGTAATCTCAGTGCCAGAAATTTCACACCTGCAGTATTTCACAGAAAATCCTCTCCTTCCATGTGTGACGGCTCTTTCAGCGCTTCGGTCTGCTTCGGTCTTGTGGCGGTCAGTTGATAATCATGAGATACAGACAGAGAGAGAGACTTTGCACATCAGCACGTACACGCTGGAATCCTGTGAGATCCTCCTGCTTCATGAAGATAACGTGAAGGCTACGGAGTTATTTAAAGCACAGAATATGAAGAATGCTGCTATTGCAAGAAAAATGAGCTCACTGAGCTCACTGAAGACATGCTCACAGTGCTGCCCTACAATGGGCAAACTGGGTTAGGACCAGAATCTTATTCCATGGGCATTATTATTCAATGGGAATGATTATCATTTCTATGGAAACATTGAAATTGGCAGTAATTGCCAATTACTCTAGAACTCAAACCATCACACCTACTGCTGAAAGACAGCCAATACAACAGCTAAAGCAAGAGAGCTGTTGAAAGAGCCGCAGCTAGCCTTAGCTAAATCTAAATTTACTCACTCCCCCCACCGTATCTATAATCTATGATTAAAAAATTAAGCAGTTGTTGATCACTACTGGCCGGTTAAGAGGAGTCATCAGTCAATGGATGGTATGAAACAGTCAATACAATATGTTGCTAAAATATGTGAATCGCTGCAACCATGAGAGCTCCTTGAGCTATACAGTCATTAATGAGGTTTACTACCTCATTCAATTACATTTTTATTTTATTAACAAAACATTGTAACTTGCACACTTGCTAATGTATACAGTAGGTTATTCTATGTTTAGATTTTTGATTTTTTATGCAAGTTGTCTGGGATATTTAGTGTCTTCTAATATTCTTTATATTGTGTATTTTATGATTATATTTCTCTAGTGTTGGTATGTACATTTTATTACTGTTCCAATGCATTGCCTGGTTAACCTGTTGCTTTAACACAATCATTTCACAATTTGGGATCAATAAGGTACATCTATTTATCTATCTATTTATCCAATGTGCACCAAAAATATTAGGCTGATGGGCCCAGCGGCCCAACAGACAGACACAGAGATGCACACACGCACACAACATAATCTCCTGGCGGAGATAGCAAACTGTGTATTTTACATTAGATGAATGATGATAAATTTGTCATATATAGTCCCTGGTTGTAATCAAAAGCATCTGTATTTTAGTCCCCACACACACACACGCACACACGCACACGCACACACACACACACACACACACACACACACACACACACACACACACACACACACACACACCCAGCATCCTTCCAAGACGACCAAAACAGTGACATCAAGCACAAATAAATACTTAATAGACATACAATGACCTAAGTTAGATGATGGAAACATATGAAAAAATATATTAATAAAAAAATTTAATTAACAATTAAGAAAAAATATTAAAAAAAAATATATATATAATATAAAAAATATAAATAAAAATGTTTTTCATTCATCAAAAACAACTAAATATTTTAAATAATTTATTGGACTGCTACAATGTTGCTCTAAACCAAGGAGGAGTTAGGTTGTGAACTCTCCTGTTTTGGGGGTTAGGTTGTATAAAAGTCATAATGTGATTCAGTGTCCCACACAGCCTATAAATAAATATCCCACTCAACTACATTACACTGCATATACAGTTCAGACCTAACTGGAAACCCAAACAAGATACAATCAGACATTCCCTTACAGACTGTACACATTTTCAAAAGGTTTCCCTGGTATGTGTGTGTGTGTATGTGTGTGTGAGTGCGTGTGTGAGAAAAAAGAAAAACAGAGCGAGTGTCTGACTAGCCACATCGAAAGCCTCGGTGACATGAGCAGTCCACAGAAAAAACAATGGGTCGCTGACAGACATTTTCCACAACAGAGCAATGGAATCATGTGTGCAGTCATCACTACCCAGTGTTGAGAGGTGAAATAAAGAAGTTATGTGACTTCTTTTTTTCCAGAGACACGTACAGTAATAAGAGTAGCATAACAGATACCAATCAATCACACACTGCACATATTAAAATACAATTGAGTTGTCCAAATAAAAACTTCCTCAGCAGACAAATCCAAGTGAGTAATGCCACCACAAACAGGAGATCTCTGGGAAATGTAGTGCAGAAACACCACAGCAAATATGATTAAGACTTCAAATTAATTTGATTAATATGATTAGTTTGCAGAACACTTCCCAAGTTATTCTGAAATCTACTTGGAGTGATTTGGGATTGGATATAACAGAGGACCAGAGGGAAAATGCCTTGATGAATGTACATACAGCATTAATATATTTTATATTAGGCATGTGCTGGTACAGTTCAAAGTACTATCGTCTGAATTATTTCAAAATATATCCTAATGTAGACTCTATTTGAGACCGTTGTAGGCAGCTCCCTGCTACTCTGGCACACATATGTTCTGGCTCTGTCCTAAATGATCCAACTATTAGAAATCTATTGTCCAAACTGTCGGAGGTTTTTGGGCAGGTTTAATGGTTGAGAGATGTCATACAGCACTTAAAACTAGAGAAACTCAGGTTTATGCTTTGTGGCTCTGCCGACAAATTTGAGAAAATGTTGCGTCCCTTCCAGAGCCCTTGCTGGGGTAGATCGCCATGGTAACATGCTGAACACCTAACCTGATCCAGAGTAGGTTATGTTCCAGATAAGAGACCAACTTGTATAAAAGCACCGCCTACTGACCAATCAGAGCTCGGTGCGCAGATGAAGTAGTTACAGTCATAATTCAGGCTAAAAACAACTCAGTTTAAACTGACAACTGCAGGAAGGACATCTGGCTGTGTGCTGTGGGTGCTAACCACTTTGAATTATATTTTTATATTTATTTTTTTACCTGCTCTCAAACCCGTGTCACACCGCCGGGAGCTGAGAGGAGTCTAAAATAGTAATATACGCCACAAAGGGCATAATGAAGTGTAATCTAGTCATCCGTTCTATTTTGAAAGCTATATATAATATCACTGCTCCATTTAGACGACTATATCTGACTTTAGAGTATTCCATTAAATGAATAAATCTGTTAATTTAGGCATTCACAAATCGACAATTTTTCTTTTGCTAGCTGTCCTTCCTGCTTTCGGCAGTTTCAACCGTGTTACTTTTAGATTATGTGCTTAATTTATTCTTATTTGTCTAATATTATAGTTTGCTCTTGGTTTTTCTGCTGACAGTAGACTGGACTGATTGGTCAGATGCTGAAAACATCGTCCCTTTCATGTGAACGTCCTCATAGCCAGATTGAGAAATCCTGGTTTGATTTACCGAGTTGATAACCAGTTCCGTAAAATGGATTAGCGGGTCTGCGTTTGTTAGGGTTAGTTAAGCCAGACAGCGAGAAGATACCCTGGGTATGTTGAACTCGCTTTGTAATCTCCTTTTTTAAAATCTCCTCCTGTAATTTGCAGACTTACAGTCAGTGTTATTATTTTTGGATACACCACATCAATGAAATGTCATGTTGAATTCGTAAGGAACTTGAATCCCCCCCTTATTGAAATAGTATTTTATTATTTTATCCTATTTATTTATTATTTGTATTTGTTTCTCATTGTGTGTGTTTTTGTTTGGTTTTAATCCTTTGACAATTATTTAATCTTTTTTTTCTTGTCCTTTTGTGCTTTTTTGTGCTCTTATTTTGTGCTCTTTTTTTGTGGTTATCTGTAAAACTGAAAACCAATAAACACATTTTAAAAAAGAAAAAAAAAAAGTTAAATTTAAAGATGGTCGTGTAAGAATGAATCGCAGCCTCTTTTGGACGTTTGATCTGGTTAAATTGAAAGTGAGCTGAGGTCAACCTCGGCGACAGCACAAGCTGAGTGTATAATGACGGGCTGAGGATCCTTTACACCCTAAGGATGTTTGGAGTTATGGCAAGTTGTTCAAAACACAGCAAGAAACCATAGCAACCACAGGAAAGTCCCAGGGATATCAACAGCACACAAATGCACACACACACAAAACATACACACTCACACGTACGAATCCTCAAAACGTAAAGTCAAATCAAATCAAAACTCACCCTTTCAACACCCACCATTCTGAACAACAACAAGCCTGCGAAGCGTGAGCGTGTGTGTGTAGGAAACACCCAGACAGGCCAAAAATAGCTCTACGCTTTCGTTCCCCATCTCTCGCTTTCAATCTCTCTCTCTCTCTCTCTCTCTCTCTCCCTCTCTCTCCATGTCTCTAGCTCGTATCACTATAAACCATTGGTAGGAAAAAAAATAAGTTAATGTTCCCGTACGGAAAATATCACCCACTTAAGAGCGCACTTGAATGTGAGAATATCGGACTGAGTATATGATTGAGTGTATATGGAGAGAATAATGACTATGTTGGCATAAGTGTTGCAGAAGGGGAAACATAAAGCTTCTCACAGGAGGGAAACATTAGTAGGTTGAAATTTGTCTTTTTGTCTGACACATCGAGGCGATAAGAGTCTGCAACACAGTCTCACAGCAGTATGTGAAATAGTCACAAAATTGAATCTGTTTGATTCATGCACATAGACACAAATTTCGTTTTTTATTTTTATTGTGACACTCAGCACAATTTTCAACAACATCTTTTTTTTCATACGAATTTCCATCAAGACGTGACGCACTTGTCAATTTCTGCTTTCAAAATACAGCTACTCCGTCAGGTTTAGGAATATTGACTTGGTTAGACAAAAAATTACTTAGTTAGGTTTAGGAAAAGATTGCGGTTTGAGTTTAAATAACACCAGAAGTGGCGTAATTTAACTACGGAAATTACTTGACAAGAACTACTTAGTTAGGCTTAGGAAAAGATTAACTTGGTTAGGTTTAGGCAACAAAACTACTTAGTTAGCTTTAGGAAAAGATTGTGGTTTGGGTTAAAATAACTCTGGAAGTGCTGTAACTTAGGTACTGAAGTTATGTGACAAAAAAATAAATTTTGACTTCTGGTTTCACACAGTACACAAACACCAGTCTCCTGGGCGACTGTTTACCCACCCATCCAGCCCGATCTCCAACCTGACCTCCGACCCTCTCTATACTTCCAGGTTCACAATTATGTGGATTACAAATGAATTGACCATCACGAAAAAAATGTGAAATTTATGGCTATGTACATGAATCAATACATTAAATTGTGTGACTATTTCACAAATTGCAGTAGAATTGGGCTGGAATCAGACATTCCTTGAGAATTTTGTAGAGTGATAAAGTGACACAGTTTGCATGTTTTAGCCATGTAGATGTTCATCAGGCTTTATTCCCCTGCATCTTTTCCCCATTTTTAGGATCCTGTCACACCCACAGATATTTGTTTAGCTCCAGGATCCTCAATTACAAGTGAAGCAGGGCTTGTAAACAGACGTCACATGGACTCACAAGAAGCATGTTTACTGGGCAGTTTTAGTAACCTGTCATCCTGCAAGGCTAGAGATTTTCAAACAAATGTAATTGCAGTTAAACAAAGCATGCTGGTGTGGACTTGGGTTTCTGGCAATATCAACCTGAGCTATATTAAGACAATGGAGTGTGTGCATGAAGGAAATTCGGCCATCCGATCTTTCGGTAACAATAACATTTCATTCACTCAGGTAATTGCTCCGGGAATGTGTCGACATCCCTACAGCAAAGTCTGTAAACTGTTCTGGATGTTTGCAGAGGACAGTTTGGGTGATAAATTTACCGTTAATCTTTGTTTTCTCGTCTAAGTAGGTTGGGCTAACCTGGAGGATCATTAAGTAACACACAAGGATTAACTTGGCTGTAATACTTTCTAGTGTGACTGGACCTTTACTAACAGGAATGACAAAAAAGGCAAAAACTACAAAAATAAACCCTATTTGTAATAAACTGTGATTATCCTCATATGATTTGGATAATAGTGGCTGGTCAAAATCAATTTTAACTGTGGGGGTGGAGGGAGGGGGGTGGGGGCATTTTTATGTTCAAATTCAAGAATACTGAAAAGGTTAATCGGATCAACAGTATATCCACTGGAACATGGTGTGTTCTGCCTTGGGCTCTGGCTGGCTGATGTCTACACCTTTGAAACAACAAAACCTAAGTCTTGTGTTTTGGGTCGTTTCCTGTTATTAGAAAAGATTGTTCTCAGTCTTGACAGACCACAGCACAGTTTCCTGAGCACCTCACAATTTCTGCCATCTTTGTGTAATCATTGGAGTTTGAATCTTATTGTTCTCACAGGGCCAAATGAAGGGAGAAACTAAAGAAATGTGGCTTTGATACCCTGTCAAAAGGCACTCTCTTTACTCTCCAGCAGCAAACACACATATCTGTTACAAAACTGATCTGTTTGCCTATAACAATGTAACTCTCCTCCATAGGTAGGCCCAAAACTATGACGCTCTAGGTAGCACCCCTCTAGTGTCTGTTTTGGACATGTTAGGTAACAACCTGTTCTCACTCCCAACTCATCAAATACCGCTGATGGGTAACTGCCCCTCGGCATTGGATACCGACGCATGGAGGCAACCTTTAGCGTCTGTTTGCAATGCACCGGGCTTTCAATTAACTCCAATGTCAACCCACCTGCAGCGTTATTCGACGTTCAGAGCAAGTGACATAGTATAAAGAGCATGGCAATCTGCTAAGGGCAGGTGGGATGGCTAGTTTATGGGTCAAACAAACTCAAGACTTTCCACCAGGAGACCACTTTGGGTGGCCCGTGTTGACTTATTTTGTCACGTGAGCCGTTAGTCAGTGAAGTTAACATCAACCACTACCGTTTCCTAAACCTAACTGTGTGGATATGTTGCCTAAACCTAACTTCCTGTGAAAACGGAAGTTTATTTTGAAAGGACACTATGCATGTGACAAACGTATATTGAAACGCCGTCTGTGACTCATCCAACAGTAATGCAAGAGGGGAAATCCATGCGTCATGTCTCTGATGCCTCAGGACACTCATTGTGAGTGAAAATGTGACGCAGGTAGGCTGTAGCGTGTCAGTTACATGCTTGTTACGTGCACACAGTGTCTTTTCAAAATAAACTGCCAATGTAGGTTTACTTGGTTAGGGTTAGATAACAAAAGTAGCCTACTTGATAAGGTTTAGGAAAAGATCGTGGTTTGGGTTCAAATAAGTACGTTGTTGTGTAACTTACGTACGTGGTGTTAGTTAAGTACATAAGTTACGTAACAACAGTAAGGTAAAATAAGTCAACGTTGACTTGGTTTCACACGGGACATGAACGGTTGTCTCCAGGGTGTCACAGTATACGGTCCGTATTTGTTTGACCTAACCATCCACCCCTACCTCCTCCCTAAACGGATGTTTGCTCTTTATACCACATCAGTTGCCCTGACCGTCTAATAATGACGTGGATTGATTTACATTGGAGTTAGTTGAAAGCCCGCTGTGTCTCATAGACGTTAAAGGGTGCCTCGGTGCGTTGGTATCAGACGCCGAGGGCCATTGACCAAGAGTCTGTGTTTGACGAGTTGGGTAGTCCAGCAGCCTGGAGCTGGCAGAGGGGTCATTGCCTTGCTCAAAGACACTTCAGAACGGCAGGTAACACAGGAAAGGGGCTGACACCAGAGGGTCTGGAACCTTTAGGCAACCCTGTAACCCAAACCTGAACCACACCATTTTCACTGTTGTATTAATATTTTGCATAAGGGATTCAATTCCAGGGTCCAGCTTGCTGATATTAACATTAAGTATATTTAAAATAGAATTGGGATGTTTCATAATTTTCACTCATTGTCTGTCTGGCTAAGATAAGACACAGTAAGATCAACTTCATCTTCCCTGCTGGGTAATTGATCTTGGCTGATGTCGCCCCTGCAGCGAGTGGATGAAAACAGCAACAAACATCAGCACAGGATGGAAACACCATACAGCTGCTATCACACACACTTCATACACTCTCAGTTTGTCAGGTCAGGACACATCAGGCGTGCATTTCTGCTATCTGTCTCTGCCACCGATGACTGATGAAAGTGAAGCTTCTCAGTCGGGAGCTGGTGTTTTCTCTGGTGTTTGGAGTGAAAGGTTACACCTCTCCTCTCCGCTGTGCCCTCTGTGGGAATTTAAGAGACGGACCGAGAGGGAGAGAGAGAGAGAGACAGATGGGTTTTCTTCGCAGGATATCCTGTTCTAAGTAGAGCTGCTGGGCCCACTCTGACCTCCTCACCCCTCTTGACCCCTGACCCGCTCATAGTTTAGGCTCACATCTCCAACGTTTCCTAATCGCCCAAATCTCTTCGTATTCTTTCAATTTGGCCGTGGCCCCTTTGCTTTCTCTCCTTCCTAACTTCCTAACTCCTCAGTCATACTCACAGGTGTCACTTTAATTCTCCCTCCTTCCTTTTCGTCTTTGTTCCTTTGTCTGCACCCACTCAATCTAGTGCCAGCCTCATATGCTTTATATTATGTTCTCTTTCCTAAAGCATTTGTCCTATTAGCAATAGCCAGTAAAGTCACAGCAACAATAGACTTAGACGGAAGCCTATATGCCTATGTGTTGAATTTAAGGACTAGTCATTATCCAGTTCTTCTGAAAAGAAATTAAAATATTTACTTCGTTTTTCAACTAATTTGATAATAAACTAATCATATTCAGTAATTTTTCAAGAAAAATATTTGATGGTTCCAGCCTCTCAAATATGAAAATGGTCTGCCTATGTTTGTCTTAGCTCTATAATAAATTGAAGATCTTTGGTCTGATCTTTTGGACTTTTAGGTGGACAAAACAAAAAATTTGAAAAATTGTGGTTGCCTTTTTTCACTATTTTCTGATGTTTTATAGACTAAACGATTTAATCTAAAAAATGACGACAGATTTATTGATTCTGAAACTAATCTTTCTAGTATTGTGCTAAAATAATGGTCTTTGATTTGATTTAAAAAAAAAAAGACAAATTAAAATGTATGTGTGCTGTAAGTGATCTCATCCTATAGCCTAAATTTTAATTTGTTCAAACAAAAATACATATATTGTTAATCCCATAATCTGTTGAAAATGTACGACCAGTGTATATATGTAAATTTGCAATGATTAATCAGTTAATCAATTATTTGTCAACTAATAAATTAATCACCAATTATTTTGATAATCAATTAATCGGTTTGAGTAATTTTTACAGAGAAAAGTAAAAATTCTCTGATTCCAGCTTCTTAAATGTTTCTTTACTCCTCTATGACAGTAAACAGAATATCTTTGAGTAGTGGACAAAACCATACATTTGAGGACATCATATTGGGCTTTGGGAAACACTGATCATCATTTTTCACCATTTTCTGATATTTTATAGACCAAACAACTAATCGATTAATAGAGAAATTAATCATTAGTTGCAGCCCTATAAATATGTGGCCTAATGTCCAAACGTTGTCCAAAGGTTTTATATTGGAATTGAATTCTCAGTGCTGGCCTAAATGACCTGATGGATACATCCATATCCCTGGTACCGATTACCAATTTAACTATTGACCATCTGGGAGGTGTAGATCATCACTAATATAGATAACTATAGGCTATGCTATGAACTTTAGGTGTTGAAGTGTTGGTCAGTGACACAGCACAGGACAGCACCCACTACTTTCACCCACTTTGATCTGTTCTCTTGTCACTGACTCATCTTTCACCAAACAAGGGCTGTTCAATGACAGCTGAGACATTTCAGAAATGTCAAAGCCACAGGCATGAAAAAAGGCTGAAAAAGAAGAAAAAGGTTGCATATTCTCTTTTTCGCGTTCCTCGCAACCATGTTCTTTGTTGTTCTTTCAAGACTTCTTTTCTAAATCCCTCCTATTTTTAACAATGTTCAAACCGCAGTAATTTCACTTGTTTTTCTGATCATGGTGCAGTTCATGTGCGTCACGAGCTGAAAAAGAATACCCTCCTAAAACTGTCTTGGAACAAGAGAAAATCTGTCAATGAGCCTGAGATTATTTGTTGCCAACATTTTCAGGATACTGAACATATCGTCACTGCTTTGGCAGTACAAACTTGAAAATCACGCACAAGGAAACCGCCAAAATGATGATAGAAATCTTAATTTGACTACAAACAGGAGTAAGGCTCTCGCTTTGGAAATAAATCCATCGGTAGTGTTTCTTGCCCTCGGACGCCCCATTCTTTGTCTTCACCACTTTCTCTTAATGTCAGCCTCCCTCCATCCCTCCGTCCCTCTGTCTCTCTCTCTCTCACACCCAGCCCTCCCACCCAGCAGTATAACTGGAATCCATTAGCTGATGAATGGTTGTTTGTGTTTTTTTAAGCTCAACAGCGCCACCCATGGCCTGCGTGGCCAAAGAGGGCGATAAGAAAACATTTGCTGTGATTAGAGGAATAATGAGCCAATCGTCCTCTGACCTGCGGGTCAACCCTGAGGTCAAAGAGACACAGACTGGGCTGCTTCCCAGGTGGTTTCCCATGAAAACCATCAGGCCAACAGAGATATAGTGGAGTCATTGTCTGCAGACAGGTGACACGCACACACACTGAGCACTTCTATGTCTGTATGTCACTGCATGTCTGGGAGTATGTGTGTAAGTGACGAGGATCCCAGCGGACCGAGCGCAAAGTTTGCCCAGAGAGGCTGCGGTGGAAATCAACACTTCCTGCTTCCTGTGGCGAGAGGAAGTGCTACTGTCGCTGTCCCCTTATCGCTGGATACACAGGCAGCGCGGAGGGAGGAAGGCAGGGAGGGAAGAGGAAGAGGAGAAGGAGACGCAGGCTAGACAAAGGGAGAGGACAGATAGGGCTGTTGTCCACCAGTTGGTTTTTTATTTGTTTATTTTTGGGGGTTTCTGGCAGAAAAATGCAAAGATGATGAGGAGGAAAACATGTGTAAACTACATCCTACAGGCTTGTTGAACTGCAAGAGGCCTATTGCTTCTCATAACATATACTTTGTTATAAAATATGAAATCATTATTTGATCCAAAACATCATCAACACTTGGTTGCACGTCAGTAGGATTTTAATGGAGAGCAAACGAGCAGCTAAAGTGAGACTATTTATGGTTTAGATCAGTGATTCTTAAAGTGAGGTCCGGGCACCCCCAGGGGTCCGTGGCACTCTGCCAGGGGGTCTGCGAAATAATTTGCTATGAATTATAAAATTGTGCTGTATCATAAAAATTGCATATCTACAGATGGGGACCATTTGCGCCAATAAAACAAGGATATTGTGTCCATTATTACCACCCATGTTAGCTTCGGTCAATAGATACTAGGGATGCACCGATTCAACGTTTTCAGTCCTGATACTGATACCTGGGCTTTGGTCATCGGCCGATACCGAGTACCGATCTGATACCAGTGTTTAATTTATTAAGCTGCATGCCTCACTGTGTGGAAGTGACTGGGATCCTTTTTTTGTGTAAGGAAACATCAGGCTTGACTTAAATATTACTTTCCTAACTTTGTCAAATTAATTGTGAAAGATAAATACATAGATATAAATTTACTGAATTGTTATTTATTATTAAACACCAGCAACATGGTAAACAAAATTATAATTCAAGTCTATAATGTATATAATATATAAACATAGAACCAAATTGAATAGATTAGCCACATTGTCACCGATACCCGAGCTATTTGAGTCAGTATCGGCCCGATATCTGATCGGTGCATCCCTAATAGAAACTCTGATATGATTGTGACACATTACATCAATCTGTCATGAATCATTCACTTCACTCACTCTAATGCAAATATTCCAATCAAACTTTTCTGAAGTAATAGGCTTAATTATTATGATGATATGATGACTTCTTCTTCTGTTCAGAGCTTTCTGCCAAGGATTTGAACACGGAGCAATACGTTCATTGCTTTAAAGTTAAAGCACTTACTGAAAGTCAGCATTTAACTGGTCATTTTAAATGTCTGGATTCATTAGGATATTAACTGGTATTATTAATTGGTGTTAACATGATTCAAATTGAAATGTGTTTCTGTTCATCACTATGAAACAGGTCTGAAGGAATTATGTTAAAAGGTTTTACAATACAAATAGTTCCAATGGCGAGTAAAAGAGTACAAATGGTAGTAAGCATTATGCTTAATTACTATTGTCGATTAATTGTTATGATTATAAGGGGGTTCTTGGAAATAATTTGTACCTTGTAAGGGGTCCCCTGGCTCCACAAGGTTTCAGCCCAGTTGCACAGCAGATTGTGAAATAGTAAAAAAAATTGAATTTATAGATTTGTGTACATAGACACAAATTTCGCATTTATTTTGTGATTGTGATCAATTCGTATGTAATCCATGTAATCGTGAAGTGCGAACGCTGCATAGGGAGGAGCTCGGTGTGAAAGGGTGGGTCAAAAAACACAGGACTTTCGCCCAGGAGACCAGTGTTCATGTCCCATGTGAACCCACAAGTCAAAGTGGATTTATTTGCCACGTTACTTCCCTACAGAAGTTACAGCACTTCTGGAGTTACTTTCACCCAAACCACGATTTTTTCCTAAACCTAACTAAGTAGTTTTTGTCACAGAAGTTCTGAACTTAAGTTACAGCACTTCCGGTGTAATTTTAAGTCAAATCACGATCTTTTCCTTTAACTAAATAGTTTTATTTTGAAAAGATTAGAGCGGTAATTGACACGTGCATCACGTATTGTTGAAAGTCGTATTGAGCGTCACAAAAAAAAGGCAAATTCGTGTCTATGTACATGCATTCAATTTCGTGACTATTTCACAAACTGCTGTTAGACTGTGTTGAAAGTTTGAGAACCTCTGGTTTAGATTACACAAAAGTACAGATTCCACATGTTGCAGGCCATGTAGAACAATTTTTTTCAGATAGTGGACGCGAACGTGCATGAAAAGACTCCTTGTAGTGTTTTTCATGTTGTTAGGAGCAACTGCATGTAGCATGCTGGCAGATACAGATGAGCTGCAAACAAAGAGCGAAGAGGGAAGCAACAGAGAGTGACAAAGATCAGGATATTATGCAGGAAGAACAAATGCAACAAGTGGGATGCATTTTGCAGGTTGCAATTAAAAATGCACCCACTTGCACCTTATTGTGAAGGAGCAAAAGAGAGACACAAGGAGAAAGACAGAGGGAGAGAAGGGGGGAAAGAGTTGTTTGGGATCAGGGTGGGGAAGCTTTCAGCACTTGGGATTGTCCCAGATGGACACAAGCCGCTCCCTCCCTTTATAAACAGCCTCTGGCTTCTACCTCTCCTCTCCGTCAATCTCTTCTTCTTTCCTTTAATGCCTGTTATACACAACTCAGCTCCCACTTTGCAAGAATTCTGAGCCCCTCAGCAGAAAAACATGAACAAATTGACACTTTGTTTTTTCCTCTTTTTTCTTCTGACAATTCCATCTGTCCCCCCAAGCACCTCCACCACCCCCCAATCCCTGCCATTTCCAAAGTCAACACACCACTAAATGCCGGGCTGACTCACTTCCACTGTGGGTGGCTCTGTTTCCAATTTTCTCACCACCTCAGCCAACCCACCACCTCCGAAGAAAAGAGAAAACTTTTGTCCAGAAAACAACAAAAAAGTAGCCAACCAGACACGCAAAAAAAGCAGAGGCAGCTCCCCGAGTTGCTCAGTGTTAAAGGGACAAAAGCGTGCATGTAGATGCCGGGAGGAGACACGGGACCAAACCAAGCATGCTTCTCCCACTTCTTTTGTGGCTCTGAAATAGTTATCCCTGTTTTCCTTCCTTTCTTTCTCTTTGGGAGAGCGTGGGAGCGCCCTCAGAGCGCAGCAGAGAAACCACGGGGCTCATAACAACAGGAGGAAGCCGGTAACTTGAGTAACGTTGGGCCGGGCAGAGAGAGGGGGGAGATAGGGAGAAGAAGAAGTGGAATAGGGAGCGAAGGAAAAGGATCTATACATGTTTCCACATCTTGAAAACATGAAGTTTGAGCTCACACAAATAAAGAAAGACACATTTACAAATGACCTGTTCCATTCCAGACAGCTTTTTCCCACATGCACACACACGCAAAGTAGCACACACACACCCTCATCCCTCTGCAACCCCAAACACACTGAAATTAGACAACTTTTGCCTTACCAGTCTGTGTGAACATTCAGCATGAGGAGTGTGTTAGAAAGTCCTGTTCAGTCAGTCATGTTCACGTACAGTTAAGTCCAGAGAGATCGAGAGTTGTGGGGACACCCAAACTACATGCACACACACATATGTACACACACACACACACACAGGCGCAGTATCAGTTCCCTCTGTCCAAGTGTTGAGAAAGTGAGGAACCGCAACAAAAGGCAACAGAGGGAGGGAGGGAGAGATCGAGGTTGAGAGAGAGAAAGAGCGAGAGAGAGAGAGAGAGAGAGAGATTAACCCCTCTGAACTGACTGGTGGACTCTCTCCCTCCCTCACACACACACACACACACACACAGTTGGTTTGCCGTATCACTGACTTCTTGTGTTTTCGCTCAAGTGCCAAGAGGAGGAAGGGAGAGCAGAGGGAGACCAGAGTGTGTGTGTGTGTGTGTGTGTGTGTGTGTGTGTGTGTGTGTGTGTGTGTGTGTGTGTGTGTGTGTATGCGTGGTCATGGATGTGTGTGTGTGTGTGTGTATTTTAAGGTAGGAGGGACTGGCTGGCTCGAGTCCAGAGGCAGCCAGCCTGGTAGAAAAAAGACAATAGCAGGAAACACTATATCAGGAGGAGGCAAAATACCAGCACAAAAATAATTAACAGACAGTGAAAAACAATGACATCCACCGTGGAAAACACAGCCTGCAGCCTGCGCCGAACAATGATAGTGGAAACAGCAAGCAGAAAAGGCATTTTTTGTTGTTGTTGTTACCACAGGATATAAAAAAAAATCGTCAAAAATGTCGACGTTATTTTTGTACATGCAAAAGTTTTGAGCTTTTTTTGGGCGTTCATCATCACTTTTTTATAAATTACTCTAACTCACACTTGTATTCGATCCCAAGCATGTAGACGCGCATTCCCCGTGCGTTCAGTCAGTCATGACTCCCACACAAATCTCACCACCGCCCACACATGCACACACACACACACATTCCCTCGGCTGTAATCATATCTAGTGATAAGGGCAGCTTCCCCCAGCGGTCGCTGGCTCTCCGACTCCGACCACAGTGACTTACAATGGCCCTGTATTCTGAGCCTGCTCTGATTACACTCACAAGGAGCTGCATTACACCCTGCTAATTCAATTTCCTCCCCTCAGGGTCAACCTTTGTGTGTGTGTATGTGTGTTTGTGTGTGTGTATATGTGTGTGAGTGCATAAGGAGGACTTGATTAAGCAGTTGTTGAAGGGAACAAGCTGCTTGCACAGAAACTAACTGTAATAATCTGTGGGGGGTTAATATGGTTGCTGTTTGTCCAGTTCTGACTGTTCTGTGTTGAAAGTAAAACTTTATCTGCTGGAGAATCAGCTGCTCAGTGGTGCTATGAGCAGGTATAGCTGGTATAGCCACCTGTACCTGTTGTACCAACTTGTACTCAATGCAAAAGCATCAAATTATCAACTTGATGGATTGGATTCAATCAGCTCTCTTCCTCCTCACATTTGACTTAAAAATACCTCATAGGATGTTTGATCACTAGTAGTGCTATGGAGGAGAAGAACACAAACAGATTTAACCATAGACTGTATATAAGAAGTGGCTGTAGTCATGTGACATGACCCATTGGTTTGTGGACTGCTGTGGTCGTGTCTAGAAGTTAACCTGCAAATTGCGAAATCTGATCTGTAAAAACTTGCAAAAACTCTTGTGAGACTCGCTGCCCGACGACCTATCCTGACCTTAACTATTCGAGATCAATGCCTAAAAACCATCTATTGAGAGTTTCCCCAATTTGCTGGTTCCCATCTAGACACGACCAACTGCCGTTTTGAAGCCCCAAGTTCAGTATTTTGGCCGTTGCCATCTTGGTATTTTGCAACCAGAAGTGACACAAGAGGACGGTGCTAAGTACAACCAAATGCTGAATAAGACATTTTTACGCAAACCAAAAATGTTAAAATTAACTTTCATGAACTGAAAACACACTGTAAAAGATGAAAACAAAGACAACTCCTAGACCACACAATGCCGTGGTAGTGACCTGTCAATTACAAGGTAGCCCCACCCTAAAGCATCCCCTGCTTCATGGTCTATTTGACTCTAAATGAGACCATAATTTACTAAATGAACATCATGCTGTATTGAAGAAGACTTGAAACTAGCTATTAAGACCATAAGCTCATGTTTACAATGTTTACTGAGGTAATAAATCAAGTGAGAAATAGGCTCATTTTCTAATAGACTTCTTTAAAATCAGACTTCTTTTTGCAACCAGAGGAGTCGTCCCCTGCTGGCTATTAGAAAGGAATGCAACTTTAAGGCACTTCAGCACTGGCTTCACTTTTCAGACCCTGGAGTTGCCCACTGGATTTAACGGGATGTAAAGAACAGAAGGACCATCTCAGCTGGAGAAGGTAACATCTGCATGTCAAATCACCATGTTTGTTGTTAAATTTCTTAAGAGGTTCAACGGTACATCCTCATTAAACACTCAAACACTTTGGTGTTTTGACGTGTGCTCTGGCTGGTGGGTGGTGCTTGGTATTTCCTTAATTTATCTCAGAATAGTGGCCAGGTCACAAACTATCTCATTTTACAGTTAAACAATATACTACAAGATGTTTCTGAAAACATTTGAGGTGAGAAATAGGCATTACAGTAACAGCATATTGACTCATATTTGATCAGCGCTGCCTAGTTTGACCGTTTGATTGGAGTTTGAAAGTGATTGACAGCTGCTCAGAGATGGCAAGGCTCGACTCTGATTGGTTGTTTTCCTTCGGTCTGTGAAATCTTGCAGATGCCATTAGGAGTACCGGAGGACACAGAGGCATATGATTTTTTTCAGATTACCTGTCTCATGCACTACTGTCAGGATATAGTGACCGTTTTATAAAAAAATAGTTTTTTTAAAATCAAATTTGCTCCATTTCTACCTACTTCAGCTTTAACTATTCTCATACAATTAACCGTGCCCAACGTAAGTTTTTTATGTCTGTTTTTATGTTTGAGGTTAATATAAGTACTTAAGTAAGTAGTAACTTAAGTTAAGTTTTTTAAGTACCCAAACCACAATCTTTTCCTAAACCTAACCAAGTATTTTTGTTGCCTAAACAGGTTCTGCACTGTAGGGGCTTGCACAGTTGCATTGATGGGTTGTGGTGCTGGACAATCATTCATAGGAGAATGCATGAAATATGAGAAATAACTTTCTGTAAGATATCATACAAACCACCGTATGAAGAAACGTAATATGTTATTTTAGGCATTTGAACAAAAAACTGATAACAGTTGTTGAGAAGACTGCCTCCCAAGAACGAGAATGTCCATGCGCTATTTCGTTGACAGTTGTTGAAGGTAACGTGCCAAGAAATGTACCAATCCACCTGCGAAAGGCAAGGTATAATGTGGACTGCTAACCAAAACGTGGGTTACCTTGCTTATGTCCAGACATTTGTGGCTGAAAAGCATCACATGTGAATCAAAGATTCAACTCTCATTGGCTTTCATTTATATTTAGGGAAAAAGGTATATTTTCCGTGTGTTGCATTGATGATGTGACCAATCTAAATCAAAACGGTTTGAAATACTATTCAGCTGCAAATGTCTGGCACATCCTATAAAGTTACAATGCAGTCCACCGTTGCTCAAGTAGGGTGGATGTGCCAGAGATTCATTGTTGTTGCCAACAGACTATAAATATTACTGCAACATCTCTATGATACATTACATGTTGTGCCTTTTTTTTGCTTGAATAGAAAAATACTGAGATTGTTTTGGTTTGGTGTTTGCGATTACGACAGATCACTTTATGTTAAGCTGAATGAGCCTTCACTGTTATGCAAGCTCTTTTGTGACATATGGAGTAAGTATGGAGAGAACTGAATAGCCATATGAGCTGGTAATGAAAACCATCCAGCAGATTCTTTTTAATTACATCAACACTCTTGATTTATAGCTTTACAGTCCAGTTGTAAAAGCACTAAACACTAATTAAAGCGGAACTCTTTTCTCCTCTGGGGGTTTGGAGGTCTCTGTGTGGAGGTTTCTATAACAGCCTCCAAAGAAAACGGTGTGTTATGAGTCAAAATCACTAAAATCAGGGCGGAGATGCACAATGCAGAACTACATCAGCTTCTATGATGAGAATCAGTCGTTGGTCTGACTTTGTCATGTTCCCCTCCCACGTTTCTTAAACCGGGGGCACAGACCCAAAATAGGTTACAGGCCTTCCTCTGGCACCCACCAGAACACAAGCTAGCAATATGCAATCCTGGGCCCCATAGTAAGACACTAAATTCTCATTTGGATCCCGGGGATGAAATATTTTAATAAAAGTTCTTGCTTTAATTTGAAGTAAGAGGGTCAGATCTGCAGGCGTTTCCACTGGTTCTGTGTAATACAGCCTGATGAAGCGGCTGGCTCGCTGCAGGTTGTTTATCAGACGCGTTCAACACATCTGAGTCTCATTTCGGCCAAATAAAACAATGCCGTGCGTCACTGTCAAATGCATGGCAAACATAAGGAGTGTGTCCACGTGCGTGTGTGTTAAAAAAAAAGTGAAAGAAAGTGTGTGTGTGTCCAAAAGCAGAGAATGTGTTTATCATTAAAATGACTGAATACAAGGGCGATGTCCCTCTGGAGGGGTGGGTACACACACACACACACACACACACACAAACCTAAACCTAAACCAAGTCTTCACCCTAAAATGTAATGATTCATATTATGGGGACATGCATTTCGTCCCCAAAACACAATGTGACTGTGTAAACAGATTTATGTCCTCACAATATGAGTAAAACAAGCCCACACACACACACACACAAAGCAGATTTGCACTGTTTTTGAATGTTACTCTCCGGTTCCTCTTGTTAAAAGAGGTTAAATGTCCTCATCTGCCGTTGACAACGTCATTACTAGGAATCAAACCAGCAACCCCTCTGACTTCAACCTCAACAAACCACAGACACAAACATCTTTGTCCTAACCACACATACTCACACAAACCGTCACACACCTTTTCTGTCATTCTCTCTGACTAAACTCCTGTTCACACTCGCCGTCTCTCTCACACACTCATGGAAAGATGCGTCCAGATGTGGGTGTGATGCTTGTACACAGTGATTAGCGAGTGAGTGAGTATGCTGTGTTTTGTGTTTCCACCTCCCTTTCTCTGTTTTGGTTACCAGCCTTGTCTGCTAAGCCTCACTAATCAGTCCCGCTGTCAGGAGAAGAAACACAAGGCCGAGGCCTGAGTGTTCAGAACAATTCACATACAATGGGCTGGCTTGTCAATCACGGAATTTCCCCTACGTACTACAATGCTGTTCATACAGTAAATGAGCCTTTCACATTATTTACCCCATTCATAAGGAAGCTTTATCAATAATTTCCTTTTGGGTGGAAATTTACTACATATAAACACATAGTAACTAGAAATGTCTGATCGTCACAGATGAGCTGCTGTTCACAGTACTGGTTAATGAGATTACAGTAAATCAACAGTAAGAAATGTATGTTCACAGGCAGGTAAAGATATTCATATTAGGGCTGTCAAAGTTAACACGATAATAACGCGCTAACGCAAATTCGCTTTAACGGCACTGATTTCTTTAATGCATTAACACAGTGTGCGATTTTACTGAAGTCCAAACTTATATCTCTTGAATAAAAGAAGATGACCCAGATACAAGGAGCAATTAAGAAATGATGATGAAAGTGGCTACTGTACTTTCCATAGTTAAAGCCACGTTAAATTTCCTTGACAGAGATTGAAATATTTGAAAATAAATAAAACATTTAAGTACTTTTTTTCAGCCCTGAGTAGTGTCTGCAGGCCTTCTCCTCAGGCTCCATAGGGCCCCAACCACCTCTAGAAATAGAGAGCTACAGGACTGAGTCCTAAAACCTGAAAATGAGTTAGCATTTTAGCACTTCCGGTTCCTTCATCTGGAAGTCAATAGGTTTTTTGAATGGGTTTTTAGTTAGATACCTGAACTAAGGTCTGTGGTTAACACAAGCTTAAGAGATTTTAACGTTTAACTTGTTGCTAACAAGTGGCTAGATGAGACTACTAAACGTCATCACGCAGACTCGTCCACCATTACAGTCTCGTTGTGTATACTCGCACTCATGTGACCGTGGTGTAGTTTGTTTATAGTCTGACGTAAGCTTTTTACTTCTGGTGATTGCTTTCATACTTAAAAAACTCATAAAGTAGTGTTTGGAGATTATCTTACGGAACAAGGTGTGTACGTACTGTATCATAAATGTTTGTTTGCCGCAGAGCTTATTTTCTGCAATAATCCAAAACCAAATGGAAAAATCCCATTGGATTTTTGTCGAGGGAACCAGTGCGATTCTAACTTCTGGATTGGCCTACAAAAATAGCTCAATAACCCTGTAGCACTCTATAAGTTAGGGCCAAGGATATTAAATGAGTATTGAGACACGTGAGCGCTATGAGGTATGACACATGCGCAATGTAACTGGAGTGGCAATGCTGGAGGGTTACAGCAGACGGCGCTAGAAATAAAGGGATGGTGTCCGCTCAGGTGCTCTTTGGATTCATTTAATGACATGGTCCACGTTATTTTTCATATAAAATGTATTCTGACCTTCAATGAAACATATCAATCATCCCCATGTTCTATGATTATGCGGCAGCTATTGAGCCTTTCTGCAGACCAAATTTTACTGTGCATGTGTTGTACCCAAATGATATGATGCAATATGACGCCATGGCTCTTAAGCCTCTTTGGTTAGGGCAGGCTGTGTATAGCCTACATCAGTGGTTCTCAACCAGTGGTGCGGGAACCCCCAGTGGTCCTTAAGGGAGTTCCATGTTGTCCCCAGAAAAATGGGTTTCAATATGTAATTCACTATAAAAGTGAGCCCAATCTGAGTGAGAGTCATAGTGACTATTGATTCTGGTTTCACTTCCTCCTCTGCACCTCTGTACTGTAGGTGACAACTATAGATTCTGGTCTTAATCATATCTAACAACCAAAATCTTTTCAGATGGAGGGCCCTGAAGCAAAATCTAATCAAATGGGGGTCCGTGACCTAATGTGTGTCAGTTTAGGGGGTCCTTATGAAATATGTTGAGAACCACTGGCCTACATTACCGGGAACACCTGTGACTCAATCCATCCATCAAATGAAGGGATGGGAGCTTCTTCTACAAAGCCACTGCAATGAAACCCAGATGTAAACAATGTGGCCCAGTTATGTAAAGCTAGACCTTTAAAGGTAATAACTTCGGTCCGGTCTAATAACACACTCTGCATGAGTGAAATGGTGAGGCTAAACAAATCCATGTCGCTTGCAGGGAAACAATGCTGGTAAAGTTTAACTTTAGACGAGTAAACAGCTGTGGTTATAGTTAGGCTTAAGATTAGGCAACTAAAACTATTTGGTTAAGGGTAGGATTGAGGGTAATTCCACAGCAATACTGACAAAGAACGATGTAATGATGATGTGGGTGAAGTTAAGAGTAAAAGTGAAACTAACAGAAGGTAAGGAAAGGAGCAGGAGGACAAAGAGGAGGAGGAGGAGCAGGAGGAGGAAGGAGGGGATACGATGGGGTCCAGACCCTTGATCCCAGCAGCTGCTGCTGTTTTGTAGGTCAGCATTACATCAGTAGGTTTATGGAAAAGGCTGGGAATCACTTCTCTACTTGACCTACTTAAAGAATGTTAGTGTTAGATGACATGCAATACTCCCCGGCTTCCCAGCACTCACTCACTCACTTCCTACCCGATGTGCAGCAACACACATCGGTTTTTTTAATCTTTTTATTAGTAGTTGCTGAAAGAATGCATAATTAAGGAAGCAGGGTCTTAAAATGTCTTGCCTCTCGGGTGAATTGTTTTGAGTTTCTAACCGTTTTTCATCCGTTTTATGTCGTACTAACATTTTTTAATGAAGTCCCACAAAGCACTTGTCAACTGATTGTTGTGATTAGTAAAGAATGAAATGTCAAGAACACAATCATTCAGAAAAACAACATTTCTCAAGCATTTTTTCCTCTTTAACAAAGTGCTAGCGGCACAAAGACTCAGCCCACCTTTCTCACTTTTTATCACAAAAAATGTAACAGAGCTGCATGAACCCCCGTGGGTCAGAGTCTACGGTTCGTCAATATCATGGTCCATTTGACATGCCAGCTGTCTTTTAGGAAAGAGTTACGGTTTTAACTGGTTATAAAAACCAGCATCAAACCCAGAGGAGTCCGAACAATTCTACTGAAAAATTGAAGTGCGTTGCTCAAGAATTTATAGGTCTGTTTGAATTTATAGCATCCATATGTCGGAGGATTTTACAGTGAATGGTTGTGGCGAGGATGTGTGTATGCAGCGTGTGTGTGATGCAGAGGTTAAGTGGTGTGGTTCTGGCCTCTCAAGCAGCAGCCTTCCAACACGGGTCATGTATTTTTCTTCCATGCTAGTGAACCACATAGGACACACTAACACACACACACACACATACACACACACATGACTCTGAACCTATATCACATATGAGATCACCAAGAATGTAGAGTTGCACAGCTATGACAGTTACTGTTGGACTGACAATGTGAATTATGAAGCAGAGGACGTGTCCAAATCACCCATGATCACTGTGGCAACAAAGCTGCCATACACTCTTTCACACACCTCTAATGAGGCGTATCCAGGATTTATCCCATGATGACATCACAAAGAAAGAACGGTCTCTCTGGAAACATGGTCACAAATTCAGATACAGGTTAAAATGTGCCAATACACTATGCTTTAAAGCAAAGCAACATTACAACTTGTGTTCCAGTCATGTAACAATCTGATAACAAGTCAGTCTGTGAATTTTTGGCTAAATTGTTATACAAATAGTCAGTGGCCATGTTTATAATGTTAAATCCTTGACACCGCCCACTGCCTCGTCGTGCTCTACGGCCTGGAGTTTCGCCTCAGGACCCATAGTGTAGCTGCGTTCAGTGAGGAGGATGTCAACATGTGGATCACTGGTCTCAACTGGCTGATGATCGACACTCAGAGAGCGCCTTTTTACATGTCCACAGCCTCCGTCCTTTCCACTCTTCCCATTCATTGTCTACGTAAGCAGCATTGCACTGTATTGCATGCAATGCATTCTGGTAGTGTGGTTGAGGTCTAGGCTACTTTATGCAAATCAGGGGCGTCCGGCACGACTCGTCGCCTCTGGAAACTCCCTAGAAACTTTTAAACCAACCATTGTTGATCCAAAATGAAGACAGATTTAGCAACTGCATGGCTTATTTCTCGCATAAAATGTTTTCAGTTTCAGTGTTCCAGTTTGAAAGCTGGGAGCAGCAGCTCACGAGCAAAGAACGTATATTGGTACTATTTGCCACGAGGGGAAGCGTTTGTTCAACCAGGTGCCTAGTGCCTTGTGTGTAATGGCAGGCCATCAAGCGTCCAGTGCTGGGAAGCGAGGCGATCACTCACGCAGGTGAGTGGAACCACTGACACGCCCGCCTGAAAACGTAAACAAAGGACTGATCCTGCCTTTTTATTTTGAAAGAGCAGCGGCCAATAAGGAAACTCCAACACTCGGAAAACGAATCATGTAACTTCATCACTCAGTCACTCACCTTTTGACAGATTTTTGTGCTTCTAGGGCTGGCCCTCTTCCGTCCAGCCAAAAACCGATATGAAGCTGGCCCTAACAGCAGCACATCATTAGGAGTGCACAGCCTGCATAAACAGTCATATTTCAGTGTGTTGTTACGGCCTAACTTGAATGTAAATAAAACCTGGTTTCATCCAAACATCAGTGTGTACATGATGCTGCCAGTGAAGTATACAAGCTTCATGGAGGCAGCGTAGACAGTTCAGTCTGTCCAGCGCATTAAAACTGTTTATAAGAGCCACAGACTCATAAAGCAGTGTCGGAAATTACTGAATGAACAAAATCAGAAAAGATCAAATCGGATAAAAGTGGATGAATGTCACTATTAAAAAAAAAACAGGAAGCTGGAACAGCTGACTGATGACGGAGTATTTATAAACCAAAGTGTCAAACAGCTTAAAATCCCCTCGATGAGAAAAGAACATTTAAGTGTGTGCCGCTGAATGTGCATAAACTTTTGTGTGTGTAATCTGCGGTGTGATAGCATGTGTGAATTTAGACATCTGGATATGACATGTGCATTTGATATAGTCCATTAAAATGACACAGAGTTATATAGCAGCTCTGTCAGTATAGTCACAGCACCTGTGGGTGATTTATACAGAGACAGAAAATCATACAATGACAGTCTGAGCCTGGTAACTGTTCCTGTAGTTTTACCACCAGAAAACTGGGGTGAACAGCAGTTTTTGGTCATTTTTACCAGCCGGAATCAGAGGTGATGAAAACACTATGGAGATCAAGCCCAGACACCTGACGTTGGTGGCTAAATAATGACTTGAGTTGGTGCCCAGACTGCTGTTCGTGTCCCGTGCGCAACCAAAAGCAAACGTTTACTTTATGCTTGTTGCGTAACGTTACGTAAGAAAGTTATTTATTTACGCTACTTACGTTGTGACTTTACGTTGTTACTTTAAGTTGTTACGTTACGTTACGTTGTTACGTTGCGTTGTTACGTTGCATTGTTACGTTGCATTGTTACGTTGCATTGTTACGTTAGGTTGTTACGTTGCGTTGTTACGTTGCATTGTTACGTTGCATTGTTACGTTATGTTGATAGGTTACGTTGTTAGGTTGCGTTGTTAGGTTGCGTTGTTAGGTTGCGTTGTTAGGTTGCGTTGTTAGGTTACATTACGTTGTTAGGTCACGCTGTTAGGTTACGTTGTTAGGTTACGTTATGTTGTTAGGTTACGTTATGTTGTTAGGTTACGTTGTTAGGTTACGTTATGTTGTTAGGTTACGTTGTTAGGTTGCGTTGTTAGGTTGCGTTGTTACGTTACGCTATGTTGTGACGTTATTATTTTAACACAAACCATGATCTTTATTCTAACCATAGTTTTGTTGCCTAAATCTAACTAATCGTTTCACAATGTTAATTACGTGGCATTGTGCGTTTCTGCAAGCGTGATACAAGGCTTTATAAAACGTATTTTTGGTTCAGAGACGTTGATATTCATTGTATCCTGTGGTTTGCAAAAACTTACAATGCCAACATTTTTTCTGGCAGCTAGGCTGTTGTTATTGGCTAATCGCAATGCATTCAGCGTGCATTTAGACCTTGCATTAGCATGTATTTTTTCTAATCCAGACAAATCATGTGTTAATACCAGGTGTAAATGGGGTGTCTGTCCCTAGCAGGGGTCAAGCTCCAAAACTACTGGATCCTACATTTCCCATAATGCAACTCAACAGTATCTTTTCGTTAGACATTACCCTGTCTGGTAAAGCCACATCTTTCAAATTTCAGGCCCTTATTTTCTAACGCAGACTTTGTTATAGATATGTCTCAAGTTGCCCCTGACATCATCAGGGTTATTTTCTGGACACTTGAAGACATGAACACATGTAAACACAAACAATGACAGACATTTTTTGTGTAATAAATGAAAAAGCAAAGCTTGTGACGAGAGTTCACACCCAGCTTACTTTCTTACGGGCCAATTGCTGTGTGAAGACGGTGTCCGACATCGGAAAGGTGTCGGTGAAGGGAGTTTCCAAAGGTGTTCGACCATCCAACATGCAGTTATGATGGAGTATACTGCCACCCTAAGATCCTGGCCTGTAGTGCCTGTGAACAGCAAACTGTTACTAAATGTTCAACCTGGCCAAAACTGAATGAAAACAGTTGCTTTATGTTCATTTTTTTAGTCAAAACAACCAGCTGATTAGACTGTTGTCAGGCTATTAAATAGGCGTTATCAGTTGCTATAAGCCCCATAGATGTGGGTTAATAGGGGCCTACTACACCCACTAGAAGGTTTTGTCATCTACGTATTCACATGGTAGATCACCGAAAGAAGGTATAAAAGAACACGACAGCGACCTCTAGCGACCGTAGTAATTATGACAGGAGCAGAAGATGAAGTCAGATGCTGTAGTATAGACAATGTGAAACTCCATAAAGGGTGGAGGTTGAGGATGATGGATGGCACAGAAAACACAGTTTCACCCAGGAGACGGGAGTTTGCATCCTGTGTGAAAACCAACAATGTGTAGTTGTCTTTATGTTTGTAGTTATTTTAACCTAAACTTAACTAAGTTTTTTTTTTGCCTAAACCTAAAGAACTTTCACTTTCACTTTTACAACGTAGTAGGTGTAGTAGGCCCCTAATGATCTATGGTGTTTATAGTGACCGATAATACCTATTTAATGGCCTGATAACAGTCGAATCAGGTGCAGCAACAGATGGAGCAGGGAAAAGAAACAAAAATGGAAAAGAGATCTAAAAACAAGAGATTTCCTGTGTCACTGTATACCTTCATTTGGTAACATATCTACTTTATCAGACTCAGTTCACTCACATAATGAACTCCATCCAAAACCACAGCCGTCTTTAGAGATATAAAATCCCTGTTATATATTTAGCTATTATTTGCACATGCAGCCAAACTCCCCACTCGACATTCATGCTGAAGCCAGATGTGGCTGATAGATTTGTGATATCCGAATGCACAGCCGAGGATGTGGAGATGGATGGACGGAGGAAGGAGGTGAGGAGGGAACACAATGGGTCTGGAAGAAAGGGAAGACGGAGGCTCTCTCGGGGGGAAAGTTTAGGGGGATTTTTCTTCCACCTCTCCATCTCCCATCCTCTCATTCACATCTCCCCCTCACTCCTTCTGTCCCACCTCCTTCATTCAGAATCTAGCTTTTCTGTCTGTCTCTCTCTCTCTCACTCTCTCTCACACACACACACACACACACACACACACACACACACACACACACACACACACACACACACACACACACACACACACACACACACACACACACACACACACATATATGAGGTTTTGGCTGGAGGGGGCAGCAGTGTGAGTAAGAGCAACAGCTGCAGGGATTACAGACAAGGGAGGGAAAGGGAAGAGGGAGTGTGTGTGTGTTTGTGTGTGTGCGTGGGTGTGTAGGGGCTGAGAGAGTGAAAATGTTGTAAAGCAAAGTGTATGTGTATTTATGTGCGTGTGAGAAGACTAAGAGAAGAGTTGTGGTCGAGAAAGACAAATATGTCAAGTGGCGGAAAGATATAAAAAACGTCTGTGCACTCAAGTGTGTTTTCTTGCATGTAGTGTGTGTGTGCAGATAACGAGAGCAGTCAGCAGCAGCACCACAAACTATACGTAACACAGTGCTATAGCAAGTGTCTATATGTTGGTTTGTCTTAGCGGTGGGCTCGTGGTTTAAAGGCAGCGGGTGGGAGGTGTGTGTTCATATATACTTTGTTGTTGGAAACACCTGTATTTTCACTGAGCCAGAAGTCGACTGTCGCAGTGCAGAGATGTAATCAGCTCTCGTCTCTCTGCAGGAGTCTGTGTTTTCTTTGGTTTGTCAGCAGAATGCCTGAAAAACTTGTGAGTGATTTGGACAGAGAGCAGTAAGGGATTTGGCCAAAAATCACATGGTTAGACATCTGGATCTGGGATTTCTGCCATCAGATGATTATCTGTTTTTAATCATAACTATGGAATGATGACAAATTTTATACAAAGGAGGTTTGCGTGGTTAATAAATCTGACAGTGAGAAGAATGATGTCTTTTGGTGTAACTGCAAGCTGGAGCGCTGTTCGCTTGGTACCTTCTTATTTTAGAACGTTATTATGAGTGTTTATTTTGTCATTGCATTAAACGAAACATATGGTGTTGTTCAGAAAAGATTCTCCCCAACCAGGGTACAGCTGAGGACACCACACCACAGACACATAGCAGTTGTGTTTATACTGTCCAGGAAGATTCTTTGGGGCTTCGCTTTATGGAGAAATTAATTGGCAGAAAACTTGGCTAGTTGAGGACAAACTTTGTCTTAAAGTTTAAAAAACGTCCTTTTTCTGTGAACTAGAAGAAGAAACAATGTCATTTGTTTCATCAATGTATGTATACCAGAATATTTTGGGTGGATGTTCAACATTATTTAAGAAGTAAAACTGGGCAAACAATTTAATTTCAGGATGAAAACCTTCTTATATGTTTTGAAGGTGTTATGTTCTTTGTACAGTTAATTCTAATTTTGGGGAAATTCCACATTGAGAAGAAGAGATGGGCGGACTCCAAAACCTAATTTTGAATTTTTTTTATCAAGAACTGCGACAATATGGCACATCGATAAGAAACATTAAGAATAAGATATTTGTATTACTTTTTCTTCATATAGATGTATTTTTTTATATTGTTTATTTTATTTAAATGTTTGCTTTATAAATGTACCCCATGACATGAGCAGTTTTTGTATGTATATAATGTTAATGTACTTATATCTTCTAAAATAAATAAATAAATAAAGTTCTGTTTATACTGTCCAATTGGAGGATGTGTTCTACACATACGCAGTAGATGGCTGGATGATCTCTAGTTTTTCCATGGTTTTATTTTTTCCTTTTGCAACAAGCTAAAAGTGGCACTCCAGTTTACTCATCACGAGGAGTCCAACTAATCCTGTGACAACAGCTTCATCATTTCTTCTGTGGCTCTGCAGGGAGATTCCCAAAGTTTGAAAAAAAATAAAAATAACCCTGATGACGCATTTATCACAGTTTGGGTTTGAGACTTCCAACAGAAAGCATGGATTACCAACTGGAGGTGTGGGGTTTTGAAAGGAGGGTTTAATGGAAGGGCTCAGGGTTATGCATCTGGAGCGGCACGTCTCAGTGTGATCATCACCCCCTTAGTGTTGTTTTATTGACTCAAGAGACCCACTTGGGTGCCCAGCAGGAGTTGGACCTGCAGCCTAAATGTGGGTCCTGACCTGTTGTTTGAGAAAATAGAATGCACTAAAAATAACATGGAGAGCATCTGCTGAATGTAAACGGAGTCCGCTACCATAACAGTATCTGTGAGGTACACATCAAATGAAGCACAGTGCTTTCTTCCTGTTCTTGTGGTATCACACACACACACACACACACACACACACACATAAAGGGCAGGCAAACAAGCAACAATGCAACACAAACAAGGACAACAAAACCGTCCACCACACACAAGCACACAGTCTGGCGGCGAAAATGTGCAATAACACAAACACGAGTGGGATAGCCGTGAGTCAATGTACACAGTTTATGTACGCACGCATTTTCCCCGTATGTCATTACGTGATGCTCTGGGACTATTTATCTGAGGGAACAGCTCAGCGAGGGAGTCGTCAAAACAGGAAGTGTTTTATGTAGCTGAAACATTCCATTTTTAACTCTCACACAGGCTGCGCTAAAATAAATAACACACTCAGCACCCGACCTGGGAGGTGACGGCCCAGAGTGTGTGTGTGTGTGTAGTTAAAGCACCTATACCTGTGTTCCTGCAATGTTGTGTTTGATTGTGTCTTGCAATTGTATTTGCATTTGTGAGTGGCAGCTTGTTGTGCACGTTCATGCATGGGTTTGCAGTGTGTGTGTATGTGTGTGTGTCACATACCAGCCCTCCCCCCAGGCACTGCAGAGGCCTCTGAGTCTCATGAAGTCATTTCCTCTTTGATGGGGGACCTTGACTCTGTGGCTGCACACAGAATTACAGTCCTCTAGACCAGGACTCACTGAGTAGACCAGTGTGGAGCCCCAAATCACATCTGGTTCAGTCGTCACCTCTGACATGATGGATTTGATGCAGTTAGATCGATAACAAGCTGAGTGTAGAATTGATTGATGCTTTGTGTTGGTGTGTATCTGCCATCTGACAAGAATAACATTTAAAGGTAAATCATAGTTGGTAAGATATCCGTCTGTCCTGCAGTAGTCGGAACCAAAACACTCTAGTAGTATCTGAGGTGACAAGCCTCTTTTAAAAACATTCACCTTCTGACCAGGTCGGAGGCCAGAGACCATGACCTGACCTGCAAAAAAAGGAACTCCAAGAATGCTCTCTACTCAATCATAGATGGTGGAAACAGCTGAACAAATAATAATTCAGTGATTGGAGAAACTGTGGATAAACATTATATTGATCTTAAAATCTTTTTCTTAAAGAGGAAAAAGTGAGATAATTTTAGTTTATTTCCACTCCAAAGCCAGTGATTCAAGCGTCAAGTCTTTTCTTGACTCACAAGTACAAGTACAGACAAATTTATCTCAGCGTTTTTTTTCTCAAGAATGACAAGACCCTGATGAAATGTTAAAGGCACTGTATGTACGTTTTTATACATATAAACATATTTTAATAGTTTTTTTTATTGCCAATTTGTGAACAGGTTATAACCTAACCTAAAAAATTAGACCTTCCGTGACTTTCTGGGTTTCCTCCATCAGCCTGAAGGCTGCTTTCAGTGTGAAGAACCTGGGCCCGCTTTTCCGGGGAAATCCAATAGATCTGACGTCATGCGCGTCCGCGAGTGCCTTCAGGGCTAACAGTGTGCAACCGTAGCTAACGTTCATGGAGTCCGCTGACGCCAACAAATGCCCATCCCCCACCACAACTCAGACTCCGACACAAACAAACAAAAAAAAACATGGCGGACTCCGTGAAGAAGACCCGCTCCCTATGTAGATATGAAGGGCTCATTCTAAGCTAACAAAAACAAAACCATTCTTAGTTTCAGCTGATTATACACTAATGAAAACATACTTATGAATATTATATTCCATTTCTGCTAATAAATCCTTCGAAATGCTACACATTGTTCCTTTAAGGGCTTTAATAATGCTCTCTGTTAACTCTGTGTCTTCATTCTTTGTGTTTTGACTCTATGTTCCCCTGGTTTCTGGTTCCAATCACTGCTGCAGCCTTCACACAACCACTTTGTATATCAAACAGATTCCAAACTATGTTTTGAATATGAATTTCTCCTGCAAATACTTGAGAATGCAGCCTCCTCTTTAAAGGGTTTTCTATGTGTGAATGCTAGCATGAGGGTTCTTGTGTCTCATTAGTCACAGACACAGCAGCTTGCTGAGCCTCAACCACACCCAACTGACCGGCTGAGTGATGAAGGCTGTGGTCAGTGCTGACGTGGACATAACGCTGCTTAGAGGCAACTTAATATAGAAAAGTGAACAAGAGCAGTCGGAATATCAATAATTATAGACAGTACTTGGCTTCAGTAATAAGTTGCATGTTGTTTGCCTTGTAAGTAAAGTTATGTTCCTGGGGTTTGTACATTTAAACTGAGAGCATTCACTGCCTCACACTTCTCCCTTAGTTCACCACATATCTCCGCTGTGCATCATACTAATATCTGCTGATGCCAACAGGACAACAACTGCCAACCACAGACATCCCCTTTTTGTTTCCAGCTAAATTTCTGTTCACATTTCTGACACATCTGCCCACGCAATTATGAGTGTCAACTTCAGGACGAAGCAGGACGAAATGGGAAAGGATCAGGCTTACTGTTTTTACTGGAAATGGTTGTTTCACTTTCACACTTTCAAGATGATTTTTTCCATTTACAGTTAAAATATTTATCTCAAACAGTAAACATTGATGAGGCGTTAATGCAAATTTGTTTTAACGCCACTAATTTCTTTGACGCATTAATGCATTTTTTTTTTTAATCTAAAAATAAAAGCTCCATGAATGAGCCTGAAAGTCATGTGCATACTGTATGACTTCTTCTATCTTTGAGCTGCCTGATATTGTCAGGCCAGAACTCATAGTGGATGGTATTTCTGTAGCCACGGTATGCACAAGCACTATGGATTAGGGCTGTCAATCAAATTGAGATTAATCGCAAATTAATCACACGTTTTTATCTCTTCAAAATGTACCTTAAAGGGAGATTTGTCAAGTACTTGGGGGGAAATATGCTTGCTTTATGCAAATGTATGTATATATTTATTATTGTAAATCAATTAACAACACAAAACAATGATAATAGGTACTGCATTTAGCATAAAATATATGCTCAAATCATAACATGGCAAACTCAAGCCAAACAGGCAACAACAGCTGTCAGTGTGTCAGTGTGCTGACTTGACTATGACTTGCCCCAAACTGCAAGTGATAACTCGTTGGCACCCATAGAACCCATTTTCATTCACATATCTGGAGGTCAGAGGTCAAGGGATCCCTTTGAAAATGACCAAGCCAGTTTTTCCTCGCCAAAATTTAGCATAAGTTTGGAGCGTTATTTAACCTCCTTCACGACAAATTATTATGATACAGTTGGTACCAATGGATTCCTTCACTCCAGCTTACCTACTACTAACCACACTTTTTAAGCCCACCCTTAAAAATTGCAAGTTGCGTTAATACGTTAAAGAAATTAGTGGCGTTAAAACAAATTTGCGATAACGTGTTACTATCACGTTAACTTTGACAGCCCTGCTATGGATATAAAGAGTTATGCTTGCTCCAGTTCAACAAATAACAATAGTAAGTAAAAACATGAAGTATAAGATAAGATATTGGAGATATGGGTGGAACTGGAAGATTTTTATGTTGAATAATTGCACATTCTTAGTGGATTTTGAACAACATGGGACACCAAAACTCTCCACAGAAAGCCGGAGTAATAAAAACCTGGTGTGTTGACAGCTCGTTGCAAGGCGAGCTTCCATACTCATTCGCTGCCTTCCAGTGAAGAAAGAATTATTAAAAAGGTCAAAGGTTTTGCAGGGGAGAACCTCCATCACACAGTATCGCTGACAGTTGCTGGATGACGGCCAATATCAGCAAAGGAAGATATTATAAAGACTTCCGCAGGATAGCTGCAGCAAAAATCTGGGTGAACGAAACAATTTACTCGCCCACCATCCCTCTCGATGCAACCTGAGCAGGTCGCCCACCCTGCAGAGGAACTATTTCCATGAATGCAGCAGTAGTAGTAGTAGTAGTAGTAGTAGTAGATTGCCGTAGCAGACAGCATGTTAAACACAGGTCAAACCAAGAAGTCAGAGCGGAGGAGGCTTTTTCCTATCCCAGAATTCCTCCCAACCCACACACACATCCTACAGTGACAGCCATCGAGTTCAGCTGACAGGGAAGAAAAGCATGAGGGAAATTGCAGAAGAGGTTTTGAAGGAGATGACAGATGAATCCTCCCTGCGGAGTAGATTTACATACGGAGGCAGAAAGAGGAAAGAAGAGAGTGATTTGTTTTGAGTGATTTGTTTAATCTGTTATAAAGGGGGTTTTGTGTGTGAAGTAATTATGTGAGGTTTTGCTGCTAATTGCAGTGATATTAAAAATGGCTGCCTGTGGTACTTCTCTATTGTGTCTAAAACAAGACCCAAATTGTTGTTTTCACTTGCTCTATGGAGTAGAAAGAAAGGAATAAAGCAAACAAAGGAATAAATGAGTGATGATCTCTCCCGTCCTGTCCCAGCTCTGAGAGAGAGCGGGACCCTCGGGAGGCGCTCACCAATCCTTAATTCCATTTCCCAAAAAAGACTTTCCTATTTTTACCCTGCGCCGCGATGCTCCCCAGAGGGAAAGCACCCGCTCCGGGCCGTTTGGTTTTCCCGCAGATATGTCGTCCCTCAAGAAAACCCAAAATAAACATGCGGAAAACCGCGAGGATAAATTTGGCTGCTTGTGCGGAAAAGCTTGGAGTCTCTGTGATTGCGCTCTCACATACTTCTTAAAAAAAAGAAGAAAGATAGCTGAGAGGCAGCGAGTCGGAGATGAGGGGAACAAACACAGGAAAGGAGAAAGTTGGGAACAGATGGATGACATAAAAAGGAAAACAGCGGCTGATGGGGGAATGCGAGGACTCCTGTCAAAAGTTTGCAACACAAGTCTGTGCACTGTAAACACATATGGGATGAACACTGGAAAAGTAATAAACAGAAACTATTCTGAGGCTGAAACACGTCCTGAACATCACATGAAACATGCTTTAAGTATATTGATAACTGATATCAATAAGCTAAAAAAAAATGTGACATAGGGAGGAAAAGAGCCTGCTCAAGCTCAAAACTAGGGCTGTAAATCAATCGCATGATTGTCCATAGCTAATCGCAAATTAATCACATATTTTTTTATCTGTTCAAAATGTACCTGAAAGGGAGATTTGTCAAGTATATAATACTCTAACCAACATGGGAGTGGGCAAATATGCTTGTTTTATGCAAATATATGTATATATTTATTATTGCAAATCAATTAACAACACAAAACAATGACAGATATTGTCCAGAAACCCTCACAGGTACTGCATTTAGCTTAAAAGAATATGCTCCAATCATAACATGGCAAACTGCAGCCCAACAGGCAACAACAGCTGTCAGTGTGTCAGTGTGCTGACTTGACTATGACTTGCCCCAAACTGCATGTGATTATCATAAAGTGGGCATGTCTGTAAAGGGGAGACTCGTGGGTACCCATAGAACCCATTTACATTCACATATCTGGAG
>CAKAOH010024538.1:0-124382 GCA_916701665.1 Sebastiscus tertius | reverse complement strand
TTATATCATTATATATCGTATCATTATGCACCCTTTTAACCATTTTAAACTCTAATGTCCTCTTTATGCAGATACAGTATATCTAAAGGCAAAACTAATATGTTCCTTCATAAAAGCTAATGGTTGAGGCTCAGAATATGTTGCTCCTAAATCCCACTAGGGTAAATGTTTGAGCTTCAACCAGTAGGAAGCACTGCATTATTTTTATCTGATATCAGTTTTCCTCTTTTTGTGTTTTTATTTGTGTTGACCCGTCTGACTGTACAGGTGAGCTCGTGCATTACGCAGCATCTCCATATACAGCCTGTTGTTTTCCCTGCAACATAACCAGAAAGAAGAAAAACATGGAAAAATGATTAAAACTTTAAGGAAATGTGCTCAATTATCTAATTTTAATAGAATATTAAAAGCAAGTTATAGCAGGGAAAGCCTTATGAAGTCACTGCTTTTATGATAAAGCATGTCTTTGATGAGTGTATGTACAGTATATACAGTATAATGAGGTTCACATTGGAAATAAGTGTTTATTATGCTTTCATGTACTAACCTCCGGGCTGACTAAGCATCCAAGGATGTTTTTTTTATTTTTGTTATCTTTTATACCCAAAATAAAAATCAATCAAGGTGCATAGAAAAAGCCTAACAACTGATTTGCTGCTGATGATCTCACTCACGTTGCCACAGAGCGGTCAAACATCATATTACTCATGTCCATGTAATACTGAGCATCTGTTCGTATTGCCGTCCAGTACTCATTGGCCTGAGGAAGAAAGATGCTTTGTTATAAAATTGCCTCTTTAATGGCTTTTGCATACTGAGAGCACACCTTTTCAAACTTGACAACATTAAAACACAAAATGGACCCCTTTGTATTTCCTGTTGCAATGTTTGTTAATGCAGTAGCTGACAGGAAGTAGACTTGGACCAAAGCTGTTGCCATAGCAACAGAATGGCAATGAAAAGGTCAATAAACCATGCTCAAACTGTCTAATTCTATATATTCACGCCACATAGCGCAGTGTTACCTGTTCCTGAATGGTGTAACCCCACTGGTTCTGAGGGTGATGTGGATCCCAGTATCCTGACTGCCTCTTCAGCCTGATGAATCGCTTTGCCTCCTCCTCCTTCATGAACGGGGCGGCGAAAACCCCTAAACACAATGTTGAAAAGAAATGAAAAAAAAGTTTTCATTTCAGATAATCAAGTCATTCTTAAACATTTATAGTAACAATAAAAAAAACTTAAAATCAGATCAAACTTAACACAGTTGGTTAGGAAAGAGATTTTGTTGAATGGTTATAGATAATGCAAATGCAGGGTAAATCCAAATTTATTTAAACTAATCGGATTAAATTGCTCAGTCAAGTGGATTAATCCATCAACACATATTAATTAAACACAATTAAGATTGAAAAACATTCGTGAAAGTGTCTGACTTACCACTCAAAAGAGCAAACAGGATCACAAACCTCATGTCTATAAAAAGTTAAACAAATCAGGTTTCTAATGAGAAAAGTCATGCAGAATAAACATACAACTCACAGAAATAATAAACATAGACATGCATACATTGTTTTAAAAAAAAAATATTAGCAACTGCTTCCTTTTGGTAATTGCCTTTTCTCAATAAATAAGCAATAGATAAAGAAAAAAATAAATAATGAAGTTATTCAAAAAGCAGCAGAAATGTGAGATTTACCTGCGGTTTGTGAGAGCAGTGATCTGTTGATCAGATGACTGTCTGAGTGTCTTCAGAGCTCAGAAATCTCTCATCTGACTGTGAAAGTGAACAAGAGTTTCTTTCACAGATGTTTACCAGGAACCAGGGAGGAGTGAATGGCGTCAGGCATCAGGCTGCCAACCGCTCAAGGTAACTACCTACTGTATATGGGAGCCAGAGCTCTGACAGGCCGTCCCAAAACACACACATACACACACACACACTGGTGCTTCTCCACAGGAACAAGTCAAGCTCTCAGGGTCAGCATAAAGACGACTCTGTCTGGACCAATAGTCTGTCGGTGAACAAACTCTTGATTTGAGCGAACCCAATACGTTTAAGTAATGATAGCAATCTGGTGTGTCAATAAAAACTTCATACAGTAAGACAAAATAAATTAGCTTCAGTGCACAACATGTGCACACTAGGGCTGCAACTAATGATTATTTTCATTGTCAATTAATCAGTTGATTATTTTCGCTATTAATCGATCAGTTATTTGCTCTATAAAATGTCAGAAAATGATGAAAAATGTCAATCAGTGTTTCCAAAAGCTTTACTCAAACTTAACCAATTATCAAAATAGTTGGCGACTAATTTAATAGTTGACAGCTAATCGATTAATCGTTGCAGCT
Organism: Sebastiscus tertius; assembly: GCA_916701665.1. NCBI lineage: Eukaryota > Metazoa > Chordata > Actinopteri > Perciformes > Sebastidae > Sebastiscus > Sebastiscus tertius. Next base: position 122,027 of record CAKAOH010024538.1, on the reverse strand, counting down.
CTTTGCACAAAAATGCATTTTTTGTTGTTTTTATTGATGTTAATTTTTGCATTAATATATCAACTAGTTAACTGTTCAGACACCGACATGTTGTATTCATATAAGCATATAATTTGGATTGTATGACATGTTTGTGGTCACTGAAGAATGTGTGTTTATTAATATACAATAGTTTTGTGTACATCAGCATTTCTTCCACTGGGTGGGGTTCTAACCACGTTCATGGTTGGTAGGCATTTCACGTTTTCTGCTCCAGGCATTTACCCCATGTGTAACACGCATGGGGGGAAAAAATGTTTTTTTTTTGTTTTTCAGAATATTGTGGAAGCTGTGTCAATGGATTATAAAATTCAGTAGAAGGAAGCAGACCTGTTTAAAAATAGTCTTTTGCAAAAGCAAATATGTGAGCACAGTACGTTGTGGACTTGAAATCAGGAAGAGAAGTGAGGAAAAATAAAGATATTAATTAAAACTGTCTAACTTAAAACCAAAGGGGGGAACATTAACAGAATATGCATGTATGTAGCATCACCTAAGGGAGGGGGATTTAAAGCCTGGTTTTTGAGTCAAGAAAGGCTCGCTAAGACCTAAAAAATTTCAAAGCAGGTCCCGAGAGTATTAATTTAGGTTTCTACTTTTGAAGGTGCTGCAGTAAAGGCTCACATCCTTTAAAGTACGAGAAGGAGGCTTCCCGTGAATTTCTTCGTGTGATGTAATATTTACACTCTCGTTCAAGATGCAGCCACACGAAAATGACCACCTAAAAGCTGAAGTGAGGATAAGAGAGAGAGACAATAACTAAATGTCCAACAGACCACAACTCATTAATAATTTAAACCCCTTCTATTTATGAACCTTAGCATCTCTAAGTATGAAAAAGTGTGACAGTATTTTATTGCATGTAATTGTATGAGCTCTTCTTTGAAGAATGTTCTTTCATCACGTGGTTGTCGTCCCCCCACGCAGTGCACGACTATTGTTTGCTGTTTTGTTTGTGTCTGTGTGACTCTCTGCGTCTCTCCCTCACCCCTGTGTGCACTGCTGACCTTTTCCACAGTAAACTCCTAAGTGTGTGTGAGAGGTCTGACCTTTCTTCGACATCCCATAATAAACTGAGTTGCTACCTTGGCAGTGTAATGGAGACAAATGGCTGGCTGGCAGCAGGACAACTGAGGAGGAAGTGTTTCGGGAGGACTAAGATGCACTTCATCGTGTGGGCGGATATTCATAGAAACCTGAAAACAACACGTATTAGAGGAGAGAAAATTATTCATCATATTAAGGATACGATATACAGAGCATTAATTTAGCAGCAATCAGCTATTGTCTATGTAAAAATATAGAGGAGTCTACCTGAGCAGAGGAAGAAGTTGCTCTTCCTCTGTATGTGTTGTAATCAGAGCTTCTCCGTCCTTTGTTGACATCGCCAGGCCAGCTGCTCATGCCTTTTAGTGCATGTTCATGCATGTGAGCGTGCCCAACTGGCTAGCTCATGACCACTGCTCTGCACATGCTCTCATATGGTGGTTACGGCGGATAACGCCATCCCAACCAACGGTGTTGTTATGGAAGCACAGCTCCCACCCTCAGGTTCCCTCTCAGGTAAACACTGTTAGCTCTGTCAGCACTTTCACCATTGTTGCTCTGTTAGCGCTGTTAGCGCTGTTAGCTGTGAGCTGCCGGCTGGTCGTGTCTAGAAGGTAACGCGCAAATTGCCAAACTCTTGCGAGAAGGTTAAGGTTGGGCATTGACCTTGAATAGTTAAGGTTAGGAGAGGTCGTTGGGCAGCGAGTCTCACCAGAGTTTTTGCAAGTTTTCACAATTTGAGAGTTACCTTCTAGACACGACCCCACCGGCGAGAGCCAGTGAGAGACAATAGAAACGCTCCCAATCCCGTATTTAGCACCTTTAATTGTTTCCTAGGTAATATTTGTCATATTTTCAAGTATTTCGGAAAAGATCCCAAATGAAAAGTATGAATGTACAATTGCAGACACAGACATATAACATGCACACACACACACACACACACAAACACATACACAGAAATACAGATTTCCAAAGCATGCATACATACACACACACACCTTGGGTAGCTCAGGGACCCTTGTGCTCTCTACCACAGCGAAAGCTCTGCGTCTTCCACACATCAAAGGTAGCGACTCAGACAAAACTAAAACTCATCTGACCTCATTCTATCACACACACACACACACACACACACACACACACACACACACACACACACACGTATGCACCCTGCTGGGACAGGCGAATATTTCAAATATTTGATTAGGGAAAAGGGGTGATAAGGGTGTTTAACAAAATATAGGATTTAAAATGTCATACACACTTTTTTTCACACTTTAGTCATTGCTGACTTTATGTTTTGACTTTTGTTCGTGTCGCTGTTGTCAGCAATTAATTGTCCGCTAGGTTTGTTTTAAGTAGTAGAAGAAGACAAGAGGGTTGTGGAGAAAAAAAGGGACTGAGAGAAGAAAGAAAGAAGCAATGGTGGCTCCACAACAGTTAAGTCCATTAGCAGAACACTTCTCATTTATAAAAGATAGAGAATCAACAGCTCCCTCTGGTCTCTTTTCTGCTCTTTCCTCTCTGCTATTGCTCACTTCCTATCAGTGGGCCGCTGGTGTATTTAAAAAAGCCAAAATATGGTAGGTCCAGCTCAGCATTGAGAGGGTCAAAATCTGCATTGTGGATTCAGATTCACAGGGACAAGACGATTTTAGAACTAAATCTACAAGTATTTCTCCCATCTTTGATGTTTAAACAAATATAGTTTGGAAAGCACCTGAGAGACAAACCTCTGAGGTGCTTCTGAGAAGTGTTCTTGCTTTGTTGTTTTATGTTGTTTTAAAAGTGTGGTAAAAAAAAGAATTGAGGGGTCAGATCTAAGTCAATCTCTGTTTCTGTCTGAGTTTCCATCAGTTGGCTGGTGGCGAGATTCTGCACTTTTTTGCGTTTTTTTTTTATTGTGTATGTGGTTTGTGGATTGTTTCTCTGGTGTGTGACAGTATGTGTTGGCAAGTGTTTGCAACCCCTCCCCCCTAAGGGGAAAAATAATGTTGAGAGGAGGCAACACACAGGGAGACAATTTATATTTATGCTGAAACAGATTCACAGACTCACTACGTAAACACACACACACACAAAAAACGTTTACATACTGAATCTGGATGTATTGCAATGCACCAAAGCTGTAAATGTAATTCACAGTGAAATGTGAAGTTTATAATAAGCCTGATGTCATGGTTAACAAACATTAAGCTTCATTTTCACGTCAGTTAGTGTATGAGATTTTCACGGTGCGATAACCATCTCAGAAAATATCACGCTTTCATGATATTACTCTATTATTATTATTATTATTATTATTATTAGTAGTAGTAGTATCAGTTACAATGACCCATAAAGAATGAGAACAGAATTATAAACATGATAAAAAAGCATGTAATAGAATATATGTTTACATGTTAGCAGCACTATTGCATGTAATTAATTACTAAATGAAAAATGAAAATGGAAAAAACATCAGCTGGGAGCTTCTAAAATCATGCCCTATGATTATTAATAAAGAACATATACTGTAGGTGAGCGACAGCGTAGCCAGGCTGCTCCTGTCTGCTCCTGTCTGCACCTTTGACTCACGCACTCACTTATGTCATTTCTTTTCAATCCGTAGATAAGCAAATGTACACGGTATGATAACCATCATCTTTCATACCACCAGTATACCGTTGCAATCAGTTTAAAACTTCTGCAAGCAGTATGTTTGCATGTCCTGTATAAATAATTTTGGATTTCTTCATGTCATCTTTCTTGTTTGATTACTTTGATACCTTTTCATCTGCATATATTCCTGCTGGTGACACAGAACAGTGCTGCTAGTGGTTTCAGCACCATGGACGGCTCTTCATTAAACTTCAGTAAAGTTATTGGTAGTTTTAACAAAACTTTTAGTTCACAGTTGGATCAATATGTTTTCCTCTGTGAAATGAGGATTAGTTTAGTGAAAGTGCCTTCTGACTGGCTAGAAGTTTGCCCAGTGAGAGCGTGTACGAGGATGAAGGTTGCGATCAGAGGTTTCCCTGAGCCCACGGCGGCTGTCTGCCCACCTACAGCACAGACAGACAGATATGGGATTCTGTACCAAATCACATCTAGCAGCATAAATCTCCTCTGATGGCGCTCCACGAGACGTAGACATGTGGGGTATGAAAAATAGCGAGAACTGGTCTAATACCGCTGGCACAGGACTGCTTCTTAGATGATATGCTCCTGTTCCATTGAGAGGCAGAGAAAGGGAGCCATGAGGGGGAACGCTGCACATTTGTGCAAAATGTTCTCACCGCCTGTCGGATCCTATTTCCTACTGAAATTATTTATGGACTGGAATAAATAGGTCATTTGGTTATGAGCCAGCTTGGCACAAAAAAGGTGACAAATAAGGCAAATATGCAGTTGATGAACCTCTTTGGAAATCCGGGAAGTGGGAAATTGCAGTGTGGCACACATAACATTCATAAATGCTAGTCTACAGCTGTGGGAGAAGGAGGGTTGGGTGGTGATCTGACTCTACTTCAAGGGCCAAGAGTTTCAGGCCAGGTTGTGACCAGTGCTGAGAAAATTGACATCTGTTTTGCATGTAATGACTCTATGGCCTTGGCTTCAGCATTAATTGATTTTTGGCCACTCCGCGGCAGCTCATCAAGCTATAAACACATTATGAATTTCTAAAGATATTATGGCGAGTGTGTTTGCCAACCAATGCTTATGTATACATCCAGCAGACACAGAGCAACATTAGCCTTCATTGGAAGTTGTGTCTTTGTCCATGTGATGAATTTAAGGCTAATATATACACTTCTTTTGGTCTGTTTTCCTTCAAATGCTGCATTATATTCACCAGCTAGTCACTAACTGTGTCTGTCTACCGTTTGGTGCTGGGTAGGTATAGCGTACTGTGGGTTTAACAGAGCTTTAAAGCTGAAAGCAGCTGCCTGTGTGGCTGGAAACAACACTGATGAGAGCTATTGCTATCATACAAGTATTGATTAGAGCTGAAATAATTTTTAAAATACTAAAAGTATTGTTAAAGGTGCAGTGTGTAACATCTGGTGGCATCTAGAAGTAAGGTAAGGCAGATTGCAACCTCTCCGTGTGCCAAGCGTGTAGGAGAGCTGTGGTGGCCGACGTGAAAATGCAAATGGCCCTCTCTAGAGCCAATTGTTGTAAGAGTAGCGATAGCAAAGCCAGTGTGTAGAGTGTGTGTGTATGTGGGAAGTGAGTGGTGAAGAAAGAGAGGGAGTGGCGGCAAATGTGTGTGAGTGAACAAGTGAGCTGGAGCAGAAGACAGAGTTAGTTTAGCTCAGAGAATATCAAGTGAATGTACCGTGAAAGTGCAGAAATAAACGCTGCAGCTCCTCAAGACCAACAGAGGCTTGCTGTGTCTTTTTTCCCCCGACAGCTGAGTGGAGTGACGACGGTTAACTCTGGAGCGAATAACGTTATCGACTCCAGCCCAAGCAGGAAAAGTTAACACGGTGTTTGGTTTGTCCGTTCTGGGCTACTGTGGAACCATGGCGGACTATGTGAAGAAGACCTGCTCCACATGTAGATATAAACGGCTCATTCTAAGGTAACAAAAGCCAATAGATCCCCGTAAATGTTACACACCGGTCCTTTAAGATAACTAATTTGATCTATTTTTACTGCACACATATTGATTAGTGCAGAAATAACTTCACAGAGATTTCAAAATACTAGAAGTATTGTTAAAGTTTAAATCAACTTTGAATCACATAAAGCCGAAAACTTCAGCATGACGCTGCTTTATTTCAGTTGAAACTTGGAGGCATGCTGCCCTTCTGGTCACACCCTCATTTGTGATGTCACATAGCTGCTTCATGCCAAAAATAAATAAACAAAGCATCTAATAATGACATTACTTACTTAGTCCTTGTTGCTCCAGATGGCACATAGGGAAAGGACTAAGGATCTCCACTCATCTCTGTTGTTTGCTTTCTTCTCAATGCTGTTCCAGCTGTATCCTCTCCTCTCCATTTCTCCTTCAACAGTTCACCTCCAGGTTGTTTTGGGCCTCCCTCTTTTGCGTTTTCCCTCTGGTGTCCAACGTAACGCCACTTTTGTCATGTCATCAGATGGTTTCCTTAATACCTGTCCTAGCCATCTCCATCTTCTTCTCATCAACATTGTTTCCATGTCCAAGCAGCCTGCTGTTTTGTGTAGTTCATGGTTTGTAATCTTCCTTTAGGCCAGAATATCCTCATGATCTTTCTGAGGCGGGTGTTGTAAAAGCTGGAAAGCTTGCCTATATGTCTCTTTCAGTCATTCTCCAGCACTCTGCACCAAATAGAAGGACAGATAGCACACAGCTGTTGTATAACTTTATCTTGGTATTTCAAGTTATATGTGTCAACTTCCAGATATTTCCAAGTTTTAGAAATGCGGTTGAGTCTTTTATATTATATTTAATGATGACATAATAACACAAAATCTGTATTTAAAGTGATAAACTGACTATCAATAAAAGTTAGTGATGTGTTGTCGCGAACGAGCCGACTCTTTTAAGTGAACGATAAGAGCCGGCTCCCATCCGAGAGCCGTTTTTTAAAAAAAATTGTACTAATTCAAGGCAGAATGATAGGACGATCTTCTCCGCGCCACGGGCACTCCATGCACCGACTGTGACTGAATGTTTTGTTAATGACGTCCGTGCTACTAATCAGGTGATGACAGACAAGGATCATACCATCAAGCAGGGAGGGGCGGTCGGTGCACGGCGCGCTGACGGTCTACAGGTACAGAGCAGGAGGAAGAGGAGGAGAGAAAGAGAGAGAGAGAGGAGTGCGGTGCGCGAATAGCAGACAAGATGAGTGACAGTTGGAAACTAATCAGCATGTAAAATTATGATATCCTGGAAATTATAAGGTTTAGTATAATTAAATTGAATAATTGAAGTGATATATGTGCACACATACTAAACATAGGTCAAAACAGCTAAAGCTAAATTTGGCTGAATTACAAAAAGGCAGGAGTGGTAAAATGAAGAGCCGTTTGGGAGCCGAAAGAGCCGGCTCTTCTTGGTGAGCTGAGCTCAAATGATCTGGCTCACTAAAAAGAGCCGTAATTCCCATCACTGATAAAAGTCACAATGCAGTTTGTGTAAACAAAGTTAGGGGAGCCTCACACGCATGCGCACAAACACCTGCTCTCTGTCTACGTCACACGGTTCCCCCAGTGCTGCACGCGCATATCTTAAACGTAAGGGACCACCGGTTTGGAGACAGGTGAGTGCACGAGACACAAAACTGACTTTATTAAGTTAGTAAAACGTACACCTGTTAACGTCAATAGTCAACCAAACATTTTAGAAAAAAGCGAATTAAGCGTTAATATTGACAGTTTAAGGATTTAAATATCACATGCAGCAAAAGTAAGCTATAGGCTATATTCAATTAACGTTAGGAGTTAATTAAAAACAAGCACTGTGAGGTCTTAATTTCACAATTGAATACTCTGCAACAACTCTTGCATATAGCGAAGTGACTATATCCATCACATTACTGTAGAGACTTTACTGTAGTTCTTGTTATCACCTGTGTGTTTACCTGTGAAGGTATAACTTAACTTAGCAGCCATAGTTCTAGCTGACTCCGGCTCGGACGCGCGTCCCCGTGCAGCTCTCTGTGTGAGTGTGTGAGGGAATGTGCTTGTGAACCAGCGTGAACGCGCACAATCTCAACTCCACACTCATTCTGGTCTGTGAGGGGTTTTTCTCCGTCTCTCCCTCCTCTTCGTCTCTCTCTAGCCTCATGTTCACACCACCGCCGCCAAGTCGGAGCTGATTCCCCGTCTAGCCGACACTGAGAGCCCGCTGCAGGGGGCCGGTGGAGAGCGGTGCCAGGATGAAGTTATGGGGACCATGTTCGGTTGGATTTTATATCTGTGCGGCCATGCTGTTCAAAGGTAGGTTTAGGGAAAAGTGATGAAGTTTTTTTTTTTTCTTTTAAGACACTTACTTCAGTGAGTGCATGACCTTGTTTAGCAGATTTGCTGCAGATTTAGATTCATGTCATACAGGGGTTTGACATGTGTTTTGCATAATCTAGATGTGAGTTTATATATATTGGCTTTATCTGTTAGGTTTGGGGAAAAGTGATTAAGTTTTTTTTTTTCTTTTAAGACACTTCCTTCAGTGAGTGCATGAGCTTGTTTAGATAAATGAAGACTAAGACATTGTTAATTTTGATGGAAAAATCATACAGTCATATAGGGGTTTAACATGTGTTTTGCATAATCTAGATGTGAGTTTATATTGGCCTTTATCTGTTATTTCTAAAGGGAATAATGACCTTTAGTGTGGTTTTTGCTGGAAGCATTTTCTACCATTTGGCAACTTGTTCTTTTGGATTATAAACTATTAAAATGAAAGGCAACATTTAAACCTGAAGTTGATTAGAGGTAAACAAAACAGAGTTTGCATTTCATGTTGGGATGACAAAGTAAAGGAACTTTTTAATAATTAATTATGTAAAAAAAAAAAAAAAAAAAAAAGTTAAAAAGCCCAAAAGAATCACTATAATTTGTTTTATAGAGTCACCAAATGTCCTATTGAATAACACTGGCTTCTGAGTCCTTGAATGACAAATCAGTTTTAAAAAAAACTCCACCTCTGTCTGCACCCTGAATGTACTTCAGTTACCTCGTGTAAAAGGGAGATTTATTACACTAAGAGTTATTTTTAAACACTGCACGCGTGTCTGTGCGTTAATGTTTGATCATTCGTGTGCAATTAGATGTGCATGCATGACTCTAATTCTCTCCTAAGCCCCCATCCCATCAGCATCTGTAACATCTGGGTTGTTTACTTGCTGGTTTGTGACATAGCGGCTTTGCTGAAGATATGCCTTCGAACCCTCCAAGTATCTGTGTGTGTATACAGTATATGCATGTGTAAACATCAAACCACCTTCTTCACATCTCCATACTGATCCAGTCAGTGGTCATCTTGTTGCGAAGGAGGAGGGGGAGGAATGGCTTTAATGACTTTAAGGCTGAAGGGAGAGATAAAGAGGATGGATTACATGCCAACCAATGACAGGATGCCGCCACTGTCTGTCATGAACAGTGTTGCTGTCTCATGGTGGGACAGTGTGTCCTGTATACTTTTAAAGTTGCGAAAGCACTGCAAAAGATAAAGCTACAGAAGTCATGTCATTTAGTACTGAGTCTAAAAATCGTAGGGTCTTTTATTTTTATTCTCTTTTAAACAATTCACAAAAAGGTCAGAAAGATTCAGCCCTTTTAAGTTCACTTTCTTTTAAAGAATTTGCTGCAGAATTGATGGAAATGGAAGCGATAGATAGATAGATGGATAGATAGATGGATTTCACCTTTATGTTCACTTCAAATGGCTCCCTAAATCTAACACAGACACCCCCTACAGTGTGTTTTTTGAACAGTGGATGTCATGGCGAGTCACGTCTGACTGTTGGCAGGAGAACAGGCTTTGCTCATGAGTCTTTGGTCATGGGGATTAAAGAACCAGCTAGCCGCTTGTAGGCCTCGTATGTTCACATTCACTGCACCGTTGATAAGCAGCTTTAGTCTGTCTAGGGAAACACAAGACAATATCCAAAAGAGGCGAGATAGGACAATATATTTTCTCGTGACAACTAGAGCTCCACGCAGCTGTGAAAAGACAGATGATGAAGTGAATTAGACTTAAGTTTACATTGGACATTTTGGTTTTGGTTATAACTAAATATAAAAGACTCAACAGCACCGTATTCAGGTGCAGCAATATACCTGCCAATGAATTTATTGTCCTGACCCTCCCTGGTAAGCGTGAAGTTGGCTGGCGCAGATGCTGTAATAATATCTGCTTGATTTCAATGCAACGCCTCATCTCTCTCGATGTCTTCCTCTGTCTCTTTCAATTATTCTCTTTCTCTCTTCCTTGCCTCTTATTTTTTCCATGCTCAGCAATACTTATCGCGAACTCTACGCTCTTAAATCACAAAGTTTATGTTAAATGTACTTTTTATGCCCTTGTTCAGCATTTCAGTCATGTGTTAAGGTATTATAAGTGCTGCTGTTCATTCACTGGCACTGCTAAAAATGGTAGACAGGTTGCGCTGCCTTCAAATTTTCTCAAAAGTTTAAAACTGTGGAACTGGACGTCCTAAACTTACAGTTCCTGGTAACATATGGAGCTTTCTTTGAACAGTTTTAGTTCAAGATACAGTATGCAAGGCATGGTAGATTGTGTCAAACGTGGTGTAGAAGTATGGACATGGTAGCCACGCACTCAGAGTTGCAACACAACGAAGGTTTTAGCTCCTGGATTAGGATTAAACATCCAGTGGTTTTAGAGCTCTGAGCCCTCGATAATAGATTATAAATCTCCTGTATGAATCCATCCATCCAAAACTCCATTAAAACACAACACCATACGCTCTGATCCCTGTTCACCACTGTAGATTGTCACATGATGCTGGAAATGATGTGCTAATGGATGTGACTCGTGGGTTGCTTTAAGCATCACACGCACACACACAGTGGTAATGAGCATTTGTACATGGAAACCCATTCACTGACGGAGAAATACACAAAAAGACAGAGTCACACAAAGAAGTGAAAAACATCACTAGTTGGCTGCAGAAAGTGGAGCGGGTTGAAATCGCTCATGTAAAATTGATCTTTCAGGATTACTTTTACTGTCCCTCATCTGTCTCTGTTCACTCTCTCCCTCGTGTCTCCTTGACACATCCCCTTCACCCATCATCATCATTACTGATGACAATGACATGCTACTCCTCTCTTGCCTTTTTGTCTATTTTAGTGGTTGCAGGTTTCAGATATGAGCCTTTTTGCTTACTTAGTTACTTTTAACTAAAATGGTATGACCTGTCACATTTCTTATTTTGTTCATTATCTAGATTTTACTGTATGAAGTCGTATGTGTGTGTAAATAAAAAACAAACAAACTAGGGCTGCCCTCTCTTCATCAATTAGGTGACTAATCGTCGTTTTGGCCTTAGTCGACTAAGATTTCTTTAGTCGATTTGTCATTTTTTATGCTTATTCATGCTGAATGACTTACTTTCAAGAAACGTATGAGCACATCTCTGGTAAACAAAAGATTTAAAGTGGTGCTTTTGTGTGATTCTTTGTGGTGAAACTCAGTTTCACAGATCTGTTGATTAAATCAACAAATCGATTAGTCGACAAAATCAGTTTTAGTCTACTAAGAATTTCTTTGGTCGAGGACAGCCCTACAGACTAGAATTATATTAAAGACGAAGCACCCTGGTATGAACACAGCAAATGAAAGCCTAAATCTCTAACTCTTATTTATACTGTATATTAAAGGGCAGAGAATAATTATATAACATGTGTGATATATTAAAACTGTCCTGTATTAAAAGAATAGTCGGCATTCATTCCGTACCCAAGTTATACAACTGGTATTTAAATGACACTACAGACCATCTTTTTTTCACTACTTAAATGTGCTAAATACGGGACTGGGAGAATTTCTGTTGCCTCTCAATGGCTCTCAACATGGCGACGGCAAGCTGGTGGCTCGCAGCTAACAATGCTAACAACAGTGAAAGTGCTGACCGAGCTAACAGTGTTTACCTGAGGACGAACCAGAGGGTGGGTGCTATGCTTTCACAACAACACCATCGGTCGGGATGGCGTTATCAGCTGTAATAGCTGTGTGCACAGCAGTAGCCGTGAGCTATCCAGTGGGGAACGCTCACATGCACTAACATGCACTAAAAGCATGCGCGGCCCGCTTACATAAAGAGAGCACAGAGAAGTTCAGATTACAACACACGCGGAGGGCGAGCGACTTCATTCTCTGCTCAGGTAGACATTACTCCTCTATATCTTTACATAGCAAATAGTGTTTGCTGCTATATTAATGCTCTGGATATCAAATTTAGCACCGTTTAGTTTTAGCACTTGTGTAATTACTTCACAACCCTGTCTTGGTGAAGTCTCACAAGATGTAAAACTTCTGTCTGAAGTATTATCTTTGCATAAGCATTGTGAGAAAGCCATGTAACGTTTTTAAAGGAACTCTCTTTATGTCTCTATAGTATTTTCAGGGACTTTTAGGAACCGTGGATGTTTTCCCCTACCTTCACTTCGTTTTCACCTCCCTCCAACCCAAATCATCTTTCTCCTCCCTGCCCCTCCTTTACAATCTGTCTCCCTCATTTTTGTGTCTCCTGTTATCAACTTTAATCATCTCTCATTTCTCTGACTCCCCCTCCGTCTCTCCCCGTCTCTCTGTCTGTGTTATTAAACAGGTTAGGTAATGAGTAGCCACCTGGCTTAAGAAGCAGGTTTAAAGCTGCTGAACATCTGGACACTTCACTGCTGACCTCCCCTGACTCTTTCCCCTACCAAATGATTGATAGTGAAATAATGAGGTGCTAGACCAATGCCAATGTAGAAGTGACCTTAATTTACACTGATTCACACTTGGTTAGTTTCAGAGGCAGGACTGTGCATATGCTACACACACGTGTGATTGCCTACGCATGCAGATCCATACACAATATAAGTAGGTTTTTTGAAGGGCAGCATGAATACAAGACAAGGTGCTTTTTACACAGAGAGACACTTTGTTGCAGCCCATCAGACATTATAGTGTCTTGAGTCCCATTATTTCTTTACCTTGGGGTGCTTTTCTTTCAGACAGTTAAATGGCAGTTGTCAAGGTCTTTGCCATAATCTGAAGGAGAGATAGATGGTCTGTGTTAAAGTGGACGCACCGGTTTGAGAAAGGCAGTTTCAGAATATACATTATATACTATAGAGCAGAGGTCTCCAGCTTTTTTTTCTTCTGAGCGCTAATATGACAAAAAGGGTCCGAGAGCTACTCATAGCACCAAGTTATAAATCCCCAATAGCAGACATAATTTCTGTTTCAGCACTTAAAGTCATCGCCTCGTATGGTCCCACCATAGGCTAAGGGCTTTTTGTGTTTCGTTAGGATGTATTCAACTTAACAAAGCCTCTCTTGCTGCGTTGGCCTTCTTCGTCAGTTTGATAAACAGAGACTGTTGTCTTTGAGATTGCCGTTGTTTCCAGCTCTTTTATCTCCTCTGTTGGTAGACTGCTAGCAGCCGGAAAGTCCCATGAAAAGTTGCTGTGGACTTTGGTGATGTTACATCTTTTACCGACCGACACATTCGTATCGCAAATGAGACACGCACACATTTATCATTCACATTCGGGGAAAAAACTCAGCCAGTACTTGATGTACCTGAGTGTTTTATCTATTGCTATTTTTAATTGAGTAAAAAATCCCAATGGAATGAGGACCAAATTAAGTTCAGTTGCAGTTTCTGTTTTGTTTTGTTTTGTCATGCACCCCCCGTCCTCCTCTCTCTCGCTCTCTCTCTCTCTCTCTCTCTCTCTTTTTTCGAACAAAATTCGGAAGAACACATTTTTATGTGAATCGTGATTGCAAACAATCAGCATGTTGCAACAACACCGAGTTCATAACTCTTGTTCTAGTGTGCGTATTATTGTTCCAGCTTCGAGGTGTAAATTATATCCGGCAGATGCAACAGCTTCAGAGTCAGGCAAACAAAAATATATTGTGGGAGTTTGGCTTTAATCATATCGCTCCTTCCACATCACCATTGTGTCGTGTACATATGCAGTGCTATTTATTTCTCTCTTTCTGTTTCTCTCTTACTCTCTCACACGTACACAAGATATTTGCATCAGAATGACTGTAGTTGTGTAGCGTTTGTCGTGGTGTTGACTGTCCAGGCCCTCAGGGAGTGGCGGTCTGTCAGCGGTTTTCTTTGTGCAGCCCTGTTCCCCCTCCAGGTTCATAACTCTAGTCCCTCTGTCCCAAAGCATTCTGGGATCAGAGCCCTGTTATGTTGCAGACCAGATAATAGACTTGGCTCTTTACATCATTTTTTTGAGATTTAGCAAGCATGTTTACCACATTTACTAAACAAGATTACCCTAAATAATGAGGGGGTTGTTTCACAATAGTGTGGTGTTTATGTTAGTGCTGGGAGAAGCCTCAGAAGAAAGAACGTTCTGTCAGCATGTAAATTAATGTTCAGCTAAACTGAAGTGAAATTTTCAAAGCCTTTTACTTCTATTCTAATCATCCCAACCCTTTTGTCACCACACGACATGTCTGTAGTGTTCTCGATGTCATCAGGATTTGTTACATCATTGGGAACGCAGGGGCCACTAGAGGCCCCATGTCAACCCTGCGTACAGAGTCTGTCTAGCAGGCAGTGGCTGAAGCCAGTTACACTTGAGCTGTAGAAAAACATGGACATAGCATCTGTAATGTCACCTTCTGGAGTAAGCAGCAGAAACAGAGTTGTGATAGGCTGAGACACCTGCCAATCAAGCAAACACAACAACGATAAATAGACAAATCTGGCGACTGGTCTGTGTGTGCCACCATCTAGCGGCGCCGTCATTACTGTGTTGGGGCTAACCGCATTAACTTGGCGAATGTGTCTGTTGTTGCTCGTAGTAACTTACGTAAATGGTTGGCGTAGATAATAAACACACATGGGAGAATATTTTGACTGCAGAAATTTTTTTTGTTTTTGAGTTGGCCAAATATGGATTGGAGCAGAATATTTAATTCGGTGTAATCAATTCTAAAATTCACAACATGTTTTTATTTATCTTATTTCAATAATTTTGACTTTTAAACTGAGACAATTACAGAGAGGAGAACTGAGCGCCATCGCTCGCTCGCTCGCTCGCTGTTTGTATTTCTTTAAATCAATCGCAATCGTCTTGGGCGGCGCTAAGCACAGGATGAAGCGACGATGCTCTTGCAAAATAGTTGGGGATAGAGGAAGGGGAGGAGAATGCCGGCTGAAATAGGCGGCCAATGGCAGGCTTATACCCAAAGTCTACATCTGGTGAGTCAGACTAGCTTTGGTTGAACTTAAAAATGCGTTTTGCATGGAATGGTGATTCTAGTATGGACTGTCGTGATTGAAGAGACAAATAACTTTTTTAACCTACATATTGGCACGTGAGTGAATGTGAACCCATTCCTTTTAAAGCACCTCCGCATCAACCTCAACATTCAGCCATTGTGTTTGTGGCTTTCTATTCAATAATGTTTTCAATATACATGTATGCACACCAAGCATATGTTGAACATCAAAAATGCCAGAGTAATTTTCTATCGACTAATCGTTTCAGTAGTTTCCGATCAGTTATTTCACGAAGGCCTAATGGTGCTAAAATCCAGTTGTACATGATACAAAATATCTAATCTACAAGTGTGGTACAGTATCTTGGCAGAAAGAGACTAAGGAACAAAGCCATGATCATTCCTCTGCATGCTTTCATCCTGCCAGTTGTGTGTGTTGGACAGCGGCTCATCCTGGATGGGTTTAGCTGAGCTCATCAGGGGCTCTAAAAAACCCTGATGTAAGAGGTGGTCATTTAGTACTCTGCCTAAAATAGCTTTCCAGCTTGTTTTTGTGTGTGTGTGTGTGCGTGTTTGCGTGTGTATGTGCATGTGTGTGTGAGTAAAGGGAGAGGGAGAATGGGTCCCTCCGGCCGCCTGTGTTTGGATAGTCTGTGTCTGATGAGCATGTTTGGAAGCCTCATCTGAACACATTGACCCAGTAAAAAATATTCAGATGGGACCGAATCGCCTAGCTGATTTTCTCCGTGAATGCTAGTGTGTGTGAGTGTGTGTGTGTGTGTGTGTGTGTGTGAGAGAGAGAAAGTAAGAGAGAGAATAATTACGTGCTTGAGTGTATTTTCACGGTTCCTGTATTTCCAGATGCCACCTGTAATGAAAACATATACCCCGTTTTTCAGTTCCCACACATCAGTTGTGGAACAAAGTTCCCCTTCTACCTGTTTATTTGGCCTCACTTGCCCTCTACCTCGAGGCACTTTCTATTAAAAACCAACCATTTGTCTGCAGATGATGCTAACTAACTGGCGAAAACACTGTTCATGACCGTGAATTAATTTCCAGCTTTTTGTTTATTTCCTCACAACCTAATCGGCTCTAGAAAGCACTCATTCATTGCAAATGAGAACAAAAGTAAAAGTCAATTCAGGACAAGGCAGAGAGACTGAAAAGGAGGAATAGAAGTAACAAGAGGGAGGTGTATATCAAAAGAGGGGATATCACAAGATTTGGAAAGGCTTGTAAAGGGATAAAGCAACTGATAGAGGGAGAGAGGTGCAGTCAAAATAGAGAAGAATGAAAACTGTACAGTAGAATAGCAAAGGAGTGGGATATTATTCCAAAGATTGGAGTGAGAAGGTGTAAAGAATTGGGATTAGAGGTGGAAAGCTTGAGCAGGATTGAGGGAGGGAGGATTGGAACAATGTGCTTCTGATTTTCCCTTTTATATAGTTATTTATATTTGCATATCACATTAGAAACTGTATTGAATCCCACCATCTCACTGCTTTGTGTATGTGTGAATACACACATCTCCCTCTCCAGCTAACGATCTATCCATCCACATTCACAAAGCTATGTTGACAGATCTTAATGTGCATTTTAGACTAAATGAATAAACTTAACAAATTAAACTTGCGAGCACAGACCCAAAGTTAAAAAAATTAAAATTCTATTGACAAGCATAAATTAAAATCTGTCTCTTTTCTCAGGGTTCACCGAAAAGCTTTTTTGGGAGCTTTCAAATGCGCCTCACTGTTTTCTAGGAGTGGGAGCCACCAGAGACCAGAGATACAATATTTTCAGGATACTTAAGTCACGATATGATCTTATTGATTTTGAGTATTGCGATAAGATATATTGCATTTCATTACCTTCTATCAACTACAGATTATGCAGTTTGTCAACATCTATTAAGAAACAGTTTTCACTCTGTTCATCTCAGAGTTTTCAGTCCCATATCTTGAGGTCAGAGGTCAACGGACCCCTTTGAAAATGGCCATGCCAGTTTTTCCTCGCCCAAATTTAGCCAAACTTTGAAGCTTTATTTAGCGTTTTTTCCAACAACCTAACATGACATGGTTGGTATCAATCGATTCCTTTCCATTTTTTGGTGTCATTTAATACCAGTATCTTCACTCAAGCTTTAGCCTGCTACAACCTCCGAAGGACAGAATAGCGTCCGGAACCGCCGGTGGGCCATCGGATTGTTAAGAGGTATATAGTATATAATAAAAAATTGATGCTTGATGTCCATGTATTGATGCGATATTTTTTGCAATACTATGCTATATAGATTTTTTCCCCCATCCCTACTCTTCTCCTCAGTGTGTTTGAGTTGTCAATTGAAGCATAAAAGTTCTTTGGAAACAGAAACTCTGCACTTTCACATTTAAATAAACAGAGCGCTACTTTCACTTCACTTCACCATGTTGAGCTACATTCCTCCTAATTAACAAATCTTTACATCGAAATAAGACTTAAAATAAGGTTCTTCTTCACTTGAATTCTGTGCATTGTCATTTTGCCCATCTGCTCTATTTTGTATAATACAACAGAAAGCAGACGTGCAAAACGAGTGATATACAGTATGTTACTCTCCTACTCTGAACTGCAGCCGCAACAGGAGTTTTTTTACAGGCTGTTGCTGTCGGGTGCGCATGCGGCGGCACAACGGCTCCCCAAAAATGAAGCCAATACATCTCGATCACCCCCTGGTGGCTGGCTGGCTCTTGATTTGATATGCAGCGCATTTTCTATGATTGGAGTGCACATTTTAAACGTCAATATTGCAGTCGGTCATGTTCATTTAATTGTGGGAAGCCAAAATGGTGATTGCGATTAATATTCGATTGATTGTGCAGCCCTGCCTGATGGTTGTCAATTCTTAATGTGGGCTTTCTAATCCTTTATAAAATAGTGGGTCTCATTCCAAAAACATAATTTCTGTTCTTGGTATTTTAATGGCTCTAAAACGTTACATCAGGGGCTGGAGTTTCTCCCAGTCTGGAGTGATTGGAAGCCAGGGTGACTCTTTGTCTCACCACCACAACACACAAAGAAAAATGCATGAAGATACACAGACCAAATTTACATATCTACATGTCTCACATTTTTCATTTCCTCTCGATTGTCTTTCACAAGAATCTGCGAGATAGCTCCCACGTCCAATATACTTCTAATAAATGTTGATGTCGAGGAAACCTACTCAAAAAGAAAATTGGCTTGGTCTCAAAGGAGGCCTTGTGAATGTGTGAAATGTATTAATATTTTGTGGGTTTTTCTGCTGAGCTGACATAAAATGTCCCCTTGGGTGCTGATGCCCTTGGGGTTCCTGATACCCAGAAGCGGTCTGGCTCTGCTTATTAAACTAGAACTAATTTTCTAGGCAGACATGCTGGAGCTCAGTGGCTACATCAGTGAGGTTAGGTTAACATGCATACATGTTAACATGTATCAGTGCATACAGGGTTGAACACAAACACATGCAGAGCAATGATAGACAGATGTGTTACCTGATTCTGTGGGACATTTGTCTGAAGTTAAAATGAGCCCAGAAGAGATGAACAAAGGTGATAGTGAATTCTAAATACTACGTTCTTACTTTGACTTATTATTACTTTTTAATAGGGCTGTCAATCGATTGAAATATTTTATCACGATTAATCGCATGATTGTCCATGATTAATCGTGATTAATCTCACATTTTTATCTGTTCCAAATGTACCTTAAAGAGAGATTTGTAAAGTATTTAATACTCTTATCAACATGGGAGTGGACAAATATGCTTGCTTTGTGCAAATGTATGGATATTTTTATTATTGTAAATCAATTAACAACACAAAACAATGACAAATATTGTTCAAAAACCCTCACAGGTACTGCATTTAGCATAAAAAATATGCTCAAATCATAACATGGCACAATGCAGCCAAACAGGCAACAACAGCTGTCAGTGTGTCTGTGTGCTAACTTGACTATGACTTGCCCCAAACTGCATGTGATTATCATAAAGTGGGCATGTCTGTAAAGGGGAGACTCATGGGTACCCAAAGAACCCATTTTCATTCACATATCTTGAGGTCAGAGGTCAAGGGACCCCTTTGAAAATGACCATGCCAGTTTTTCCTCACCAAAATTTAGCACAAGTTTGGAGTGTTATTAAAGCTCCTTCGTGACAAGCTAGTGCGACATGACACACAAGGTTTTCTAGTTTTATATGATAGCAGGAACTTCACTCTAGCTTTAAAACTGAGCCAATCTCAGAAGTATAGACTGCGTTAATGTGTTAAAGAAATTAGTGATGTTAAAAATTTGTGTTAACGCGTTATCGTGTTAACGTTGACAGCCCTATTTTTTTAAGATATAAAATTAGCAAATTAATAATAGTTGTGTCTGATTCAGAAATGTAATGTTAGGACCCAGCCATTTAAACAACATGTATAATCTGCAAAAACATGATTTCATTTGTACCTGGACCTCTGAAATGATTCTGGAGCTATCCAAACGTGTTGCCTGTCTGGCCCTGCTTCAAGAACAAACCCATCTCAGGCTGTCAGAGCTCGTAAAGTTTCAGGGAAGAATGTTGAAAAAGATGAAAGGTGAACTTTTCAGTGACTTGAGAAAAATATTTGCTGGTAAATAATTGGAGAAACGCTTTGATCAGCGATCAATAGAGTCAGTTCAAGCATCAGCTTTTTCATTCTTTCCTCACATCACTGGCTGTAGGGGGTGATTTCAAAGGGCATACTTTTTTTACCTCTCTGGATGGAACAGGAAAACAGTAATTTTTTAGTTTGCGATGACACCAGCAGACGAGACATTCAATAACGTTTTGACTCTGAGTTTGTTTCACTGAGCTCAAAATGACTCCTGATTCTCTCTGCTCCTCATATACAGTACATGTAAAGAGCTTGACTTTAGTGTATTGAGATATTTGTAATTAATGGACAGATGTGCTGTTTTACTTTACTCATAATTAACAATTTGAGCAACTCCACTAATCAGAATCAGAACAAGACAGATTGGTGACCCTGACATTTCCTGTAATGACCACCATGGCGTTAAACTGATGGAGTATTGATCTTCTTTAGTTGCTTATCATTAACGTGTCTGTATTTAACACAAACACAATTGATCAGGTTTTCTTGTCTTTATCAAGGAAGTAAGTTTAATTGTAGTTGTGTGTGTGTGAGTGAGTGTGCATGACGGACACTAAAAGGTCAAACCTAATGAAAATAGTGATTCAGTTTAATGTCAAAAAGGTCATCAGGTCATGATATTGATCCTAGTTTTCCCCCCTGACGTCGGTCACATTCCTGTTTTACAAGACGGGCTCACTAGATATAACTTTGTGTTTTTTGTGCTTCCGTGGAGTTTGTGTTGGAGTCTGAGCTGCTGGTCATTTGTTGGCGTTAGTGGACTCCATTTCTAACTAAATGTTAGCTATGGTTGCACACCGTTAAAAATACAGGCACTTGCAATCACTTGTTGGATTTTACCGAAGAAAAATGTCCCGCATTCTTCTCATTAAAAGCAGTCTACAGGCTGATAGAGGAAACCCAGAAAGTAACATAAGGTCTCATTTTTTAGGTTAGGTTACAACCTGTTCACACATTGGCAATAAAAGAACAATTAAAAAATGCTTATATGTGTAAAAACTTACATACAGTCCCTTTTAAATGTTAAATGTTAAATATTGTATATTTTCTATATCCTATGTATCCTATGTCATTCATGTTCTCACTTTGTGCATCACATACACTTATGTATGTATTTGAACAAAAATCAATAACAAATATGACACTGGGCTATGTTACTGGCCTAAATCCATCGGAAGCAAACAATATATGTGTTTAAAAGATAACATTTAGGATAAAAAAGGCTTTTAAGGGTCTTCTTCATCTGCTCTGAGGGCCACCTCTTCATCGTGCTCTTTACATGAAAGGTCATGGATGGTGAACAGAGAGATGAACAAAGAGGATGCTGAACAAACGACAAATCTTCCAGCTCCCCTACTCCCTCTGCCCCCTGCTCTCATCTCCTCCCTCTGCTGGAGTTTGTTTGATGAGGCCTCTCGCTGGGTTTGGAAAATGATGTCTTCTTGCCAGCTTCTCATCTCAGCTTCATTAGTGAGATGTTTTGGTATTTTTTTTAACGAAAAAAAAAGAAAACCCAACAAACTAATGGATGTCTCCCTTCATCCCTGGCGTATGCTGCACACGTTTGTTTGCGAATTAAAGTTGGCACGGTGGTTTATTGTATTTGATTATTTAATTCCTTTCCGAACACGGTTTTATGAGACGAGCAACAACAGAGACTGAGCTTTCAATTCTTCTTCACTGACTTTATTAGTTTTGTTTTGTTTGTTAGGACCTCAGTTGACAATTCGCAGTAATAAAACACAGGGGAGACACAGGAGGAGGTTGGCAGGATAGCGGCTGTAGATGAGGCTGTAGTTAAATTTGAGTGCACGTGAGTGTGCAAATTACATTGCGAATAGATGGACAGATTTATGACTTTGTGGTGCTGCGTATTGATTTATTGAGATTGTGTTTTGTTTTTGCAGAAGCCATCAGCCATCAGAGTGCTTTCCTGGGTGTCCAAACAAACATGCTTACAGACAAAGAGACAAAAAAACAATATGGTGCAAAAACGTGTCTGTAAGTGTGCATGAATGTGTGTCTGCAGGAAAGCCATTGATCCGTTAATCCAGCCTCCACATAAGGTACTGGAAGATGGATAGACGGATGCCTGAATAGACAGGATACGGTCTGATGTGTTAATCAGTCTGTGTGGCTCCTTTAGGAGCAGAGAAAAGGATTGTGCTGTGCTGAGCAGCTTCTCGTAGCTCCACTGTCTCTGACCTCAGGCTCAGTCCTGCCATAACTCTCCTCATTACAGCCTTAATGGGCCAATCAACACCGTGCCGGGCCGAAGGCACACTCCTCTCCTCTTCACAGCTTTACAGGGCTCCCCTCCTTCTCTGTAATCCTCTCTTCTTATTCCTCAGCCACAATACATGTCTGTCCTCTGCTATTCTCTCTTTTTTTCTGTTTCACTTCCTTCCACCATTCCCCACTGTATGTGTCATTATACTGTCTGAGTATGGGGGTGACCTCTTGAGCACATTGACAGGTTGTGTATGTCTAAGCTACTGTATGACAGAAAGGGAATTACTGGGCTTCATGCAACAATCTCTATAAATTTATCATATATTTTCTCTTAATTTTATGGTAAGAGAAAAAAATAAGTCAACTCCAGATGCACCAAACGATCTTAACCATCAAAATCTGCTCTTACCCAGGAGTGCTGAATGATGAATCCCACTTGATCATAAATTGGAAGTGCCTGGCCAATCGTTTATTATTAGCATAGGTAATACCCTCCAAACACTATATATGAGCAGGTGTTGTGTCGTGTGCAAATACTCTGACACTTGCCCAAGAATTGGAGAGATGCCACCATTTCTTTAGCCCACAAATTTAATAATCCAAGCATTATAATTAGTCTAAAACGTATAATAATCTAAATTTGATTGTATTATAATCATGTTTTTTAATGTTCCTCAAATTTTAAATTCATGTTTCCTTGTGTTGGACAAACAATTTGTGGACTGTGAAAACAAGATGTGTTTTTATTATCTTGGTGAGAGTGCTCTCGACCACTCAATACAATTTTCTCTTACAAAAGAGAAGAACAACAATAACAAAACATCGGTGTGTCCCAGAAATCAATAGGTACTAACAAAATAAGAACTAATCCTGGATACAAACAAAAATAAGAGATAATTTGTTTGTATGTCGCTTCCTGCATGAGGCCCAATATGTGAGTGTTATACAAAACGGTGTTCTGTTTGTAAGTGTGTGTTCACTTGCTGAAGTGTTTGTACTCCCCCGGTTCATATGCATGCCTCTGAATAATTTCAAATCTGTCATTTAAGAAAACTATCCAACTCTTTGGCACGACAAAATCCTTTCAAAAACCCTTGGTCTAACAAAATACATGGTTAAGACTGTTTTTTCTCAATTGATGAATTTAGGTTTTACACTACAGGGAGGGTATGCATATGTAAATATACCAGACCATAAACACACTATATTCATACTGCAGGCCTTAATGATCAGCTATGCTTGGCATTGTGGCCAATATCTTAAATACCAGTCTGAAAAATATTTCTTCTGAGTTGACCTCCATGCGTATAGAGTCATTACACAGATCTGCTCCCTCATAGATGGACATTTTGAATGCTCTTTGCTTAGACACTGCAGCACCCTAGTCATTAAAACAGATCTGTGTCACATGTGAAGGATAAAAACAGTGATTGTACTTGCAGTGTGAACACATTACCAAGGAGCACTGAGCTCTACCGTAAATGATTTTTGCAGAGTGAAGATTTTATCCTGTTGCACTTCTGTTTTTTGTTTTTAAAATGCACTATAGTGAGATCAGTGACTCCAAGGTCATTAACAACGAGGTCTGATTGTGTTTGTGTGTGCGTATTTTGGGACAAATTGGCAGTGTGAGATGTGTGTGAGAGGTGAGGTAGAGATGATCAATAATGGCGATGAGAGTCGGGCCAACAAACACATCATCGTAATCACCCTGGACCTTAAGGCTACACCGACCCCCAGCCCTACCACTCTGGGTGTGTGTGTGCGTGTTACAGTCTGTGGATGTATATGCCGATGTCAGCACATACACGTGTATATTTACAGTATTTATTATTCATTAAAACTTTCAGCTCAACAACAAACCTTCCTCTTATATCTTGTTCATACCAAAAAGGCAGATTTACATGAGGTATTGTAGGAATTGGTGGCATCTTGGCGCCATCATAATAGACTGAATAGCTTCAGTATATGGCAGTGTGTTTGAAACCCCATCAGGTAAATTATAATCTGGATGCCAGCAAAGGAAGGGTAAAAGGTTAGGAAGGCCATTAAAGCTACTTTCTGGATTAGAAGAATATGTTCCAAAGTACAATTAGCAGGAAAGGTATAGCCTAAGCCAAAAAATCCTGCTCTGAAACGTCATTAATCCAGCAATAGATTTACGGTTTAAATGCAAATGAATAGACTGAACCCCCTGTGTCTGTAAATCACAGAGTGACCTTCACAAACTGCAGGGAGGGGTGTACCTTCAACTCTGAATTATGAGGTGACTGCTGCTAGTTAAGTGTGACAAAACAATTTCAAAGATCCGTTTACTACTTTTATCGGAGTAAGGACCTTTGAGTCACAAACTTTTACCTATAAGGTCAAGAATCAGCTTCCATTCAAGTGTTGGTGCTTAGTTTTGAACTTTTTTTCAGTGCAGGTGATGCTTTGTATTCAAACCATGTTTCCTCTTGTTTTTTTGTTTTCTCCAGGATCGCTGCAGGGAGAACACCAGAGGAGGCTGTACAAGGAGCTGCTGGCTAACTACAACCGACTGGAGAGACCTGTGGTCAACGACTCAGCCGCCATCCTGGTGGAGCTGGGCCTCACGCTGCTGCAGATCATAGACGTGGTGAGGGAGGGAGACCGCTTGTTTTCTTTATATCATGTGTGTGTGGCACGGTGTTTAGTTTGGGTAGAATGCAGGAAGTGCGGCAAGATATGAAGTTTGTGTTTTGTTACGGTGCGTTGTTTAATGGAAAGCTGAAGTGGAGTTTTTCCCACTAAGCTGATGACTTGCATCATTTACATTTTCGATTTTTAGCTGAGTATCACATTCATACTTGCCAATCTTGAGACCTCTTTGCTGCATCCCCTCTCCCTCCCCCTTTCATGACGAGCACTATCATGGTCAAATAAAGGAAAAAGCCAAACAAAATAATATTTTAGAGAAAAAAATAGGGACTATTTTATAACTAAAGCGAGGGGTTTGGGGTTACTTCCCCAGAGATATTTGAGTTTCAGAGACTTTCTTTCCTGCATTCTGGTGACTTTCAAGAATGAAAATAACAAAATAATAAGTACGCCGCAGCAGCATTTTTATGTTAAATAGGCCTACTTTTAATTTTACTTTTAATTCTCAGGAAAAAATACAGAATAATTCGCCCCTCTGGCATGGACTTGTGTGAATCTCTGGCAAAAACTAATATCATTTTTTATTCATTCATTCATTGTTTTGCCCCTGTTTGAGTATTTCTTTGTCTTAGTATTCTCCATTCCTCTCTCCTTCTCTCACTCACTGAAGGCCCTTTCAGACATAGCCCGACAACAGCATCACTGCGCTCTTAAAACCCATGGTTTGCACCACGCCACACGGTGGCTTTTCACTGCGTCAAGCAAAGCTCAACTTTGGGTGCTGCATGCTGGGTTGTGCGGCGAGCGCAGGTCAAACCATGTTGTGTCGCAAACAGCTCTCTTCCGCCGGGTAATAACATTAGGTATAGCTGTATTGTTGTCCGGGTGAAAACATTAGGGCTTTTACACGCTGTACAGTGCCAGGAACAGGTTGATATAAAGGAAAAGGAAAAAAAAGTATGAAAATTTGCAATAAATCGGGAGACATACGGGAGAATTGTGACCCCGGGAGGAAACCTAGAGAGAACAATGAAAAATTGGATTCCCCCAGGAAAATCGGGAGGGTTGACAAGTGTGTGGTGGCAACTGTAAACGTAGCTTTAAGTCCCAAAACACAATCATCACAGTGAAGAATCCAAGAAAAAGTGAAAGAATATGCTTGAAAGAGAAAAACAACAATTGAATCAGTGAAATAAGTGACACAGGATTGTGATTACGGAACAATAAAGACCCTCTGGACTGGGACACATAATTGTTCTTTAGTGTTCCCGGGTTGACTTTCTACCTGAAAGTCTACTTGCTGCAACTTTACCCTAACTGATTCATTGTGCGTCTTAAATTCTCTTTCAAACAGCAATGTTCCATTGTTTTTAATCTTTATCCACCGGGGGAAAGCTGGCTGAGCATAGTTGTTTTAATTTTGCTGCTCCACTGAAGCAGAGTGGGGTTAGGGCTGTGTTCAGACCGTCAGTAGCCCTGCGTGAACTAACGCATGGCTAACGCTGGCGCCCATCAATGTGGCGGGGGAGCCAACACATGGGGCTTCTGCAAAACAAATGCTGGTTTGTCTGTGAAAAAAGTAGAACCTTGAAACTTTTGCTGCAGGGCAACATCATCCAGCAAATCACTTTGGTGGCAGCTTTGTAGCATGAATGCCTGTTTACCTGGCAAATATCGCAATGATAGATAAAATAGTTGTCGCCATCCAGTTGAAGCCTTTAAACGCATTAATATGTTACTCAAACGGGACTTCCTGGATATCTCATCATATCTTAAACAACACTCACCAACGCAGTCCCTTACGTTGTTTTAACCCAGTGCTGTTTTCTGTCTAAAGTGTTTTTCTCCTCAACATTAGTTGTTGTGTTAACGTTGCTTATTTACTTTCCCCTCCACATTTGCTCATGTTGTCTAGACTACAGATGAGAGGTGTCTAGCTCTCCCCCATGGCCGCTGTCCTCACACTGTTTGTGTCTACCTGAGTTTGACACCCTTGACACATTCCCAATTTATGAAAATTACCATTCCTCCCTCTCCGTGACCCAGAAATCAATCCAGGTCTCCTATCTTTAATGACTTTTCAAATTGTTAAAATTCTGCGCAGAGTAGCAGGAGGCTTTCAAATGAATCCTCGACTCATTAACCACCAGAGAGGACCAAAAACCTGCGAGGCTCTCCATTTTTCAGTCAACCTGATAGAGACGACACTTTAGGGACGTGCTAGCATATTTCATACCAGCCAGATGTCTGATAAAAAACAGATGTACAATAGTGCTGGGTGATATGGAGAAAATAAAATATCACAATATTTTTTACCAAATACCTCCTATTTGTGCCGTTACAAAATATTTACACAATGCGATTTTTGATAAATAATTATCAGTAATGTGGATATAATGACTAAAAGGCAAATAATAGAACAGCTAGAACAATCTGGTAAGTTCAGAAAATTACATTACTTTACTGTAATGCAGCCTTTAAAACAAAGGAAAAGACAACACTGATGCCATATTACGATATCCAAAATCTAAGATGATATCTAGTCTCATATCAGGATATCGATATAATATTGATATATTTCCCAGCTCTAATAGTACAATTTCTTTTTGACTGTTTTCTTGCCACAGGGCCTCATACTTTACACACAGGAGCAATTTTAGGGTTGTTTGTTCCTGGTAGTTGTTGTTGTCTCATCTTCTTCTTCAGAGGAGGATGGAAGAGATGGAAGATGCATGTTTTAATTCTGTTTTAATCCGATTCTCTGGAGAGTCTAACAGAGACAAGTCAAGTGGACAAGTAACCTAATTTATGATCTGTGGTCTTTATACTGTAAGAGATGGATGGGCCAGACACCATCTGGAAAATATGGTAGGTAGTAAAATGACAGGATTTTATTGTTGCCACTAACACTTTGAGCAATGCACTAAAGCAACAGTTTAGATGCTTGTATAGGGTAAACTAGATTAGGGCTGCAACTAACGGTTATTTTCATTGTAGATTAATCTGTCGATTATTTTCTCGATTAGCTGTTTGAAATGTCAGAAAATGGTGAAAAATGTCGATCAGTGTTTCCCAAAGCCCAAGATGACGACCTCAAATGTCTTGCTTTGTCCACAACTCAAAGATATTCAGTTTACTGTCATAGAGGAGTAAAGAAACCAGAAAATAATCACATTTAAGAAGCTGGCATCAGAGAATTAAAACCGATTAAACGATTATCAAAATAGTTGGCGATTTATTTAATAGTCGGCAACTAATCGATGACTCGATTAATTGTTGTAGCTTTAAACTATATTTCTGGAACACAGCAAGGATGCTCAAAAACACATTTCAATCCTCTTAAAACACCTTTCAGCCCATCTCTTATTCTTGATGCTCAGAGTTTAGATGTGATGATTTTTTAAAATAACAAAAAAGAAACATTTCTGAGAATACCTTGTGTCAGTATGTGGGGTTGCTTCAATTATGTAGCAGTAACTGATGTGCTGGGACCGAGAGGTGTGCTGGTACACTGTAACTTTACAGGTCAGTTGTCATGGGAACACCAATGTCCGTTTAACTTACTTATTCATCAGCTTTAATGTAAACAGCGTTGACTGACTGGTGCTTTCATTTTTCTAGGTCAGATTCCAATAATGTCCATACAGAGAATCCTATAAACGCACACGTGTTATTTATATTTATATATATATATATATATATATATATATATATTCATGTTGAAACGGAAAATAATCATTAAGAAAAGTGTATTGAAGAAAAGGCATCAATAATAATATTGAGTGTTTATAGAAAACAAAAAATAATACACATACATCTATAGATAAAATGACAAATCAATATACTGAAGATGAGTACTTATTAATACAAGACAACAATACAATATACTTGATGAGAGAATGACTGACAATAAATATTTTACTTGAAGTAGATGAAGAAAAGTGAGTCTGTGTTAGTGTTTATATTGAATATATGCTCACTATCCACATAATGCTGCCGGCAATCTGCTGCTCTGACCTTGAATAGGTGAGTGAAGTTAATATTTTCAGGTTATACATTTTATACGACCCACTATTCTATTTTCATTTCAACAAATTGCAAACGCACAAACCAACGGAGGAGTGGAAATCTCTGAAGAGACGCACATTTCCAATCATTACTTTCAGCTGTGACTTTTTGCTCGATCATCTGGGTCATCTGCTTTCAGAAAAGACATTATAGATGGGTTTGCCATATGTGTCTGCGTTTTCAACTCCAAGCTCAGAAAACGGACAAAGAGAGAGATAAATGGATAAATAGATGCAGTGCGTTGAAAAAGAGGAAACCTCTTTGATCCGTTTCAGCCTTCCTTTCTTCATTGCAGTCATTCCTGTCCTGGCTTTTCCACTCTGCACTCGGAGCTGAAACTCTGAGGCTTGCAGAAATGCTAATTTCACCCTGCGGCTAGAATATTAGCAACATAATTTCCCGAATGCTATAAGTACACTTTGAAAACATTTTTGAAGTACATTATTTGATAAAGACATGGGTTTCGATTGGCATTGTTTCTGCTTTTTTCAGCTTTATTTTGGATAAATGATTTATAAGCAGAAATTAACAGTAATAACTTATTGTTAATAATAATAAGTCAGTAGTAGTATTGTTTTTAACCAGGACATTGTCTCACTGAGATTAAAAGTGCTATTGATAACATTGATACAACAATAACATTCACCACATTTATGAAGCATATCTAGGCATGATGGCATTCGCCTTAATTAAATAAACAGACAGACGCAGATGAACCTGCTGCAAATCTGTTTATTGTGCTTCAGCGAGTCGAGCAAATAAACACTGTGAGCGTTCCTTTTGTGATGTTATTTCGTCTGTGAATATGATTAGATTTTTTTTTTTTTATTGTAGCCAGCATGGCATTTTACAGTCCATCGCCATTGTTTGAATCCACAAGGACCTACTGTGTTTTAGTTTTAAAAGGGTTGAGATGGCTTCGCTGTGAAGCCATTCAGCAGAACTACTCTTGGTTACATAAAACCAGCTTTTACAGTTTTACATAGCCTGGTTTGTTCTTCTTTGGATATGCAAAGCAACTGCACTGATGAGAAAGCCCTTTTCCACAATATTAAATATGGATTGGCCTGCTTGTCTTCTTTTATACAAAAGAAAAACTTATTCTCTCTTTTCCTCCTCTTCTTTTTTTTCTGTTTCTGTCCTCAGGATGAGAAGAACCAAGTGCTGATGACCAACGCCTGGCTGCAGCTGGTGAGTCAAAGTTTGAGGAGGGCACGCTATCATCAATTTAATATGCTTTAATTGTATTTTTATTTTTATTACATAATTATCTTCTGAAGACGCTGTGACTGTTTTTCTCAAATTACTAGTGCCACTTCATTAAGTGCTTGTTGATGATATTGAATTCCAACCGTGCACGTCCTACATACAATTTATTTCCTAGATTAATTCTTTGTACTTGCTCACAGTCTAAAAGCAATATTTATAATCTAATATTTACTGTATATCCAGTTAGTACTAGTTAGTGTTATCTTATTTTCAGAGCTCACAGTTTCACACAACACATATCAGTAGCTTAATAATTTAGCTACTTGGCTGTAAATGTTTATAGACTTTAACATTTTTTAAGCCCTCAAATATGCCTGCATGATCAGAAACATGTTTACAGGAATAACCTTTTCTATCCATCGCTTGATAACTTCAGAATTGCTGTTTAATTTTGAAAACTAATACTGCAAGAATCATTTTACCCCTCCATTTTTATGTCCTTCTTGGCAAGATACAGCCCTTTTTATTTCTAGTGAATATGCCATTTTCTTGTAAAAGTTCAATTAGATTAGCTCAACTAGCCACTGGACATTACGGGTTTTGCAGAGCACGAGAGTTATTGCACCCTTTTTAAAAAATCATCTCAAAGTGTTTAGTGAAAATCTCTCCGTCTCTCTGTCTCAGTACTGGACCGACATCTACCTGAGCTGGAATCCAGAAAATTACCCCGGTGTCCAGAACCTGCGGTTTCCTTCAGACCAGATCTGGACCCCTGACATCCTCCTTTACAACAGGTCAGAGCTGCTTTCTCCTGCTCATCACCACCTTCCTTCTTTCATTCCAACAATATTTTCATAATAACAATGAATCAAATGACAATGTGGAAACAATGTGACAATGAAAAGGGTCGCTCGTAGTGATGAGCCTACAGAGAATCTGAATCTGCAGCTCCTGTCGGCTTTACGGAGCTTTATAGGGAGTTTCAGCTCATTATTTAGCTGTCTGGTAGCAGCTCTACTGTTTTCCTTCACTCCCACCGCTCTCGTAGTGTTGTTTTCAGCTGCATAAGCTGCATTTGTTTTTGGCAAAAAAGCTCTAAAACCCACTGTATAATGCCTGCTCAGTACTAAACAGCAGGCAGACACAGTTGGTGAACATAGTGGTGCATTTAGCAGCTAAAGAGCAGATATAGGAGGTGGTGGAGAACAAAACAGAGAGTGAATATGGGTCTTGCAGGGGACTAAAACACGTCTCCAAATTCATGATAAGGTTGCTCCATCATCACTGAATGTAGAAATAAGCAACCGTTTGTCAACAACTTTGTCTTATCGACTTAAAAGGTGTTTCCGCTGCCCCCAGGGGACCAACAAAATCAGTATGCAAGTTCAAATTGGAAAGGTTGTGACCTTTTTCTTTGCTTTTTAAATGTTCTCTTTTTTGAGTTTAGTATAATTAAATTTGTTCTTGTTGTCAAACTTTATAAAATAGGTGTTGTAATCCACCAGTCAGTCCAGCAGATAAGCGCACCTGTCAGCGTGTTTTCTTACTATTTTTTATTTTTTGGGTAGGTGTGTTGGAGTGATTTGAAATATCAGTTTAATCCTTCAGATGTGCCGCTGTTTTATTAGATTCTGTCTTTAATCTCCACAAACCAAAGCCGTATCAGGGTTCCTTTAAGCCAGTGTGATGAACAATCACACCCAATCAAACACAAACTCTGTGACACCGGCAACAGGAGGAGACGGGATGCTTTGAAAACTTAAAAAGAAATAAAAAAATATAAATAAAAAAATGTTTTTTTTAATTGCATTTGAGGAAATTATATAGCTACAGAGCATACAACAAATAGAATAAAATAAAATAAAATAATAATCAACAAAACAAAGGAGGAATAAATAAAAAATAGAAAAAATATTTAACTCAACTATATCCTAGAAATTGATAATCATGTAATCAATAACTTTCTTTTAGAAAAGAAAAGAAGTGTATTACAACTGTTGATGTCCTTTAATTAAACATCTCACTTAAAAACAACCAGAGGTGTATTAAAAGATCAAACATTTTGACAATTATTTTGCTTTATTGAAATATAATTAACATGTTGGAAGTGATTTCACACTCCCTCCATCATCAGCTATTGACAGAATATCAACTGTCGATCAGTGAAGTAGCTGACAAAGGCTGCCAATCTCCTTGATGATTTGATTTGGACTTGCATGTTAACAATAAAGATACTAATGTCATTGAATTGAACGCTGATAAAGAGCTATTGGTGTCAAAATGCAACATTTTTCATTGCGTTTTTTAAGAATTAAGGACGAAATACGGGCTGAGGGCAAAGTCCGTATTTTAATAAATGAGGTTGAGCGAGCTCATTGCATTTTTTGATTCAGGTCAGGCTGTATCCGCAGTTCTTCGCGCGGCGGTGCAAGGCTTCTCAAGTCAATTAGTAATGTAGGCCAGTTGTTTTTCTCCAAAAACAACTAATTGCGTTGCGTTTGCATGCTTGAGTGAGCGACTGATGATCGCATCTGAGGCTGAGGGGGAAGATATACGAAGATTCAATCACAAAGAGGGAGACGATGACACAGATAGGATGTGTGGAGAAGCTTGTAAAACAGAAGATTTGATCGATTTGAAACATTAAGTGAGGTTAAGAGAGACTGACGGCTTTGCAGTTGGTCTTCACTGATGCTACTGAGTGGATGTAGAGAGTTTCTCTTCAAGCCCATATTTCCCCCCAATACACTCAAACACACACATGAACATCACAGGGAATATGAGGACAAAACAAAGGTTTTGGGGGGTATTAACCCAAATTTTAAAAGCTCTGCTTTCAGACCTGCCATGGATTATGCATCCTAATCTCCCCGCTCCCTCTGCCTTTTACCCTCTGCCTCCTCTCCTCCCTCTCTACCTCCATCATCCATCCCGTCTTACCATCTCTCTCCTCATCTCATCCTTTTTGTGCCTCCCTCCGTCTCTCTTTCATAACTCACTGTCTCACTATAATTCACTCTATTCAATCAACTCTTTCTCTCCATATTTTTTATCGTCCCCAGCCTTCACCGACTCCTCTTTATAAATCATCCCGGCTCCCTGTCTCTGTCTGTCAAGGTGTCGGCATGTTACTCTATCCCTCTTCGCTAGTTTCTCGCTGTCTTCTCTTGTGCTGCGTGTTATAAATCTGTTCACTCGTGAAAACAACCCTTTTATAAAAAAATAAAATACCTTCTCCTAATTTGCTTTGCTAAATATGTGCTGGAGGAAAAATAAGTGCTGCGTGGTTGAGTGTACAAAGCACAGGACTCGGGACTGGGGTTTGTGTCCTGCACATGTTGTCAGGTTTAGGCTTCGAAAGCACTTGGTTAAGGGGAAAGTTCATCATTATGGTTAACTACTAAACAGGACTAAGAGTCTGCTAGCGGCTCTGTGGGGCTGTGCATACTGTAATGTACGTCAGTATACTAAAACACTCACAATGACAATGCTAATATATTGAGGTTTAGTAGGTGCAATGTTTACCATGTTTAACATCTTAGTTTAGCATGTTAAAATGCTGATATTTGCCATTGAGCTCTAAACACAATGTAGAGAAATATCCTTTGTTTCGCAGGTATTTGGTCATAAACCAAAGTATTGGACAAAGTAAAATTTTGATCTGATGATGGCGCCAGCAGAGGAAGGGGCCGTATATTTACCTAAAAATTGATCGAAAATTACTTTATTATTAATATTATGTAATAATTATATGCTAAAATAGCATATAATTGTTAAAATAGTGCCCTTAAACTTGAGAAGCGGCTGTAGGCAGCTCTTCATCGGAGGTGGCAAAACCAAAACTAATAGAAGACACTTCTGATCAGGCACAAATATCACCACTGTGTGACTTATTGTCTACACAAATGTAACCTGGTAGCTAATGTAATGATTCAGGGAGTTTTTTAAGAAATTTCAAAGAAGTTATTTGCTAATTATTATCTTTTTACCAGCAGGTATGTAAATAAAGCATATCAATTAACTTCGTATTATTTTCCTGGAAAGGTATTAAATAAATTACCAGCTATTGGGGAATAGCTGAATATAATTATCAAATAATGTTTATAATAGAGTAATTTTCAATACATTTTTCGGTAAACTTTACGTTAATTTGGCAGTAATTCCAAAGAAATTACTTGCTAATTATCACCTAATTACCATGAAATGTGCGGACCTATAAAATGAAGTGTCACCTGACCGATTAGTTGACTAATCCACTAAAAGGGAGCAGCTCTAGTTTCCAGTTTGTTAATGCAAATTAGTTAATGAATGTAATTTTTAGAAAATAGGGTTGAACATTTTTTTTATTTATCATAACTTGTTGAAAACAGCCATACATGTCGGTCTCAGTTTGGGCAATCGAAAAAAACAACAACACATTGCTGATTTTGCTGGATTTCAGCCTAAGATTATTGCTTAACTCGTTGAAGTCAGAAAAGATGAACGGCTTAGTGAAGCTGAAGGGGAGTCTTTCAGCAATTATATGGATCGCTGCTGGAAACCCACACAAACACATGCACACCTAACTAATTACACTACGCACCTCTAATCTCTCACGTCACTAATACACAGTAAATATCCGTGCACACACACAAGTTGCAAACAGACGCACACTCTTCAACACATACACACACACACACATACACGCTGTCACACTTTTACAGACAGTAATGGCTCAACACGCGTCATTACGCCGCGGGCCATCAGTGCGCAGCCAATAACACGCTACTCTCACTGTGTTGCATAGCAGATGCATTCAGGCTTATTAGCATGCAGCTCAGACGACAGCTCGCCATAAATCCATTCATTCATTTCTATTGTTTTATTATGAAGTTAATGATGTTTAGGAGTGCCGAGGTCAGATGCCATCTCAATATGTGATGCGTTCAAAGAAAAGAAGAGAGAGATAAAAAACAGATATTGTCTGTGATGAGTCACTCAGCTCATAGAATCCCAGTGTGAAATCTCTCATATCTCTCATATTGTGCTCACACTGACTGACAATGATGTTTCACGCATGGACAATCTATACTGTGAGTCATGGATTTACCATCCCGACCATATCCATGCATACTGCCCGGGGAAAATATGTTGTTATTCACCATATTTGGTGAAAAGTAAAGGTTTTGTTCTTCGACTGACAGCTGAAATCTTCCAATTCAGATCAAAGAGTTTAAATCATTGTACATCCAATGGCTTTCAGCATGGCTCAGACTAATTAGTAACGGCAAAGACACTCTATAACAAAGATGACGCATTACAAGCTCCGCCAGTGGTTTGAAATGGTTTACACTTCCTGTCTCCTAAGTGGGCGGGGTCATCATGCAGTATCACCACCAGTGTTGTGAACGTTGTGTGGATGGATGACAGCAGATTGCGTTATACTGTATATTTGTATAATGTATTTATATTTTCTTTTGCTAACATTAGATGTTTACACAGCTAACAGCCATATTTAGCATTCCGAAAATTTATTAGCTACAGCGTTAGCGACGAAGTTGCCAGATCTCGCGAGAATTTTCTCCTGATTTGTCCGTCTGAAAAATGAAATTTTCGTGTCAGAATATGTGGCTTGTGAAAAATGGGTCCATATTTACTTTGGTGACTATGGGGCAAATGAATCGGTCATAATCTGTGTTCACGTTCACTTCTCCCATTGGAGTTAATCGACTCAGGACATGCTGCTAGTCTCCTAAAGGGGCCTGTCAGTGGCGAACGTGACACAGATACAGGAAACTGACTTCCGGTGCACCGTCTCCTTTCTGAACTGTGCTAATGCGTAAACATTATTAACTCAGCTCATGAAAACTGAACCTTCTGATAATCAATTGAAGATATTGGCGTATGTGATATAAAGACATTTAATCATTCCATATACATTAGAAGGTTATGACAAATGTGGCCTCCACTGAGATGGTTTACAATGAAGCTCTTTCTCTTCACTGATGAGAACCAACCGTACACTTTATGTTGACTCCGGCTCGTCTGCCGTTGGTGTGTCAGGCGAGCACGAGTTGCCTTTGTGTGTGTGTGTGTGTGATTTGTGTTTGTATAAATGATATCCTGATCTAAAAAAGCTATGTAAGCTGTTGACCTCCTCTCTCATTGGAGGGAAAAGTCAATGGTCTCACTTGACTGGGGATCGATGAGGCACATGAAGGACATCCAACTCAGGTGGACCACAGACAGAATCCTAATTCCGCCAGCAGGGACGGTAGATGTACAACACAGACGGAGCGTAGCGACAGGCCATAAAGATGAAAGGAGAATTAATTGAATAAATGGATAGTCGGAGGGATGTTTTAGATGGGCGGATGGTTGACTGAATGGACAGATGGACGGATTTGATGACTTTTCTGTGATCACTCAAATGACTAAATACTTTAGAAATAAAATATAATATGCACTGTCTTTAGGTGCATGTTTTCAAAGTGCATTTTGGTTTGTAAAGACCTCATGAAGATGATGTCACAGTAAAAACATCAAATCCATTCAAATCCTTCGTCAGGTGGCTTTGATTAATTTGACAGCGGTGAATCAATAGTTTCATATAAGTCTGGCCCAACACAAAGAAAAATCCTGCGCCTGGAATTAATACAGTTGTTGTTGTTGTTGTAACGGATGTGAGGTACGTGTCCGGAAATGCCACCTCGGGCCTAAAACTTCTGCCTGGTCACATTTTTCAGGAGGTGTCTCTGCAAACCACCTCTGGAGGTCTGCGCAAGCTTGTCCGCAGAAGTATAAATTAAGCATGAGGCTCCTCTTTTTCTATGAAAACAAATTAGTGAGCTGATGACATCATGATTATCAAGAGCCTGCACTATTTGTAGCCTATGTATTTGTGTACAAAGATGTACTACAGTGCAGATTGACGGTATCAAGTGTGCTGGAGTTTTCACACACAAAAAAGTGTTTAGTCTTACAACAATTATATCATATATTATTATCCCAACATAATGATGCCAAGCTGTCAGTTTGCTCTTGAAGATGACAATGGAGATTTTTATAAGTAATCCATTCATCATGGGTGATGCACTCTATATGTGCTCTGGCCCTATAGGAATAAACATCCCACTGTAAGTTGAAAACATACTGTGCTTCTTGCCTACATCTTCCTTGACCAGCTAGTTAACCACAGAGTCTCACGGCTGTCAAACAGACTGCCTAATGTCAGGAGGCCCTGAGGCTGTTTTAGTTGAATGCTGCAATATGTTTCTGGGATATAACATAATGTACATGGATGGTTAGGTCTTTGCTTGCGTGCTGACCATATGTAGCTGTCAACTGTGCATGGCTAAAAGATTCAGGGAAGGTGCTTTCTCCTATGGAGCAATTTAGTTCTCTCTTTCCGATTTGAAAAGTTTAGAAAAGCAAATTTGCAAAGAAATAATGTCAAAGCTAACAGTGTTCTGTAGTACTCCTTGTTGCTCTTTAATCATCTGTGACCTGATGGCAGGCATCAACAAAAAGTATGTAAGTCAAATCATGACTTTAAAGGCACAAAGTATTGTTTAGGGCTGCCCCCTCTTAGTCGATTAGTCGACCAATCTGTCGTTTTGGTCTTAGTTGATTAAGATTTCTTCAGTTGATTTGTTGTTTTATGCTTTTTTTCATGTTGAATGACTTATTTCTAAGAAACTTATCAGCACATCTCTGGTAAACATTAGAATTAAAGTGGGGCTTTTGTGTGATTCTTTGTGAAGAAACTCAGTTTCTCAGATCTGTTTATTAAATCAACTAATTGATTAGTCGACGAAATTGTGTGTCAGTCAACTTAAGAATTTCTTTGGTTGGAGACAGCCCCAGTATTGTTATATTACATATTATTTCTTAGTCTGGTATTGAGATTTCGCTTTAAAGATCAGTGCAATCTACATATTTTGAACAGTACTTAATCATTTATTCCACCCTGCATTGCTCTCTCGCTGCCTCAGGAACACTCTTGACTTTGTGGCTTCCCTCTTTTTGTCATTGGTGTGAGTTCGTGTTCCTGTGTGAGGACAGCAGCAAGTGTTGAGTGAGTGAGAAGAAAGCTTTGGTGACTCATGTCCCATGGTACAGGAACCTGTCACTGCCACCATTGTCATTGTCGGTCAGTCTCTGTTTCCACCTTGCCCCACTCTCACATGCCCACAGTACTCTTTCTCCGGTGTGTGTGTGTACGCTGTACAAACACGACCACTTCCCGTTCTCCCAGGGCTATCACTTGCCCAGTTGTATGCATATTTAATGGTAAAAATGTGTACATTACAAAAATTATAGTTTTTTAAAATCTTAAAATATTTCCTCCTAACAGTAATTAAAAGAAAATTATCTCTGATTA
Organism: Sebastiscus tertius; assembly: GCA_916701665.1. Classification (NCBI taxonomy): domain Eukaryota; kingdom Metazoa; phylum Chordata; class Actinopteri; order Perciformes; family Sebastidae; genus Sebastiscus; species Sebastiscus tertius. Next base: position 83,881 of record CAKAOH010024538.1, on the reverse strand, counting down.
GATGAGACAATAGTTTTCAGTATATTTCTATCTTGAATCAAGCTGCGATAAAGTAGAAATATATTTGTGTGCTTGATCTAATTTATCTTTTTTTCGATAAGTTTAAATATCTTGTATTGTTCTGTACACCTCTCCTTTTCTGCACATACATACTTGTACATTATGTACTCTCCAATACACACACACACACACACACACACACACAGTCCAGGACATGCTGTGCTGGGATGTATTTAAGCGCTGATTGCGGGAAAGCGCACACCTTCAGATGAAGTAAGGCCAAAGCTTGAATAATTCATCGCATAGCTCCGCCTCGGCCAACCCACACATCCCTCCCCCAGCACCCGGAGCCACAGCTGATAGCAACACACACAGAAGAGAAATAAATTACCACACTTAACGCCCCGGAAAAAAGGTAAATCACTCAATCTTGAGCAAAGGCAGCGACAAATAAAATGGGTCCATCCACAAATTCTGTTAAGATGCACGCCACGTCCTTTTGTCAGAGCTGAATGAGGCACCGGGATGTTTCAGACACGCTGGCGTTATCGCTCTCGCTGGGGATTGCAGTGTGTGTGTGTGTGTGTGTGTGTGTGTGTGTGTGTGTGTGTGCGTGTGCGTGTGTGTGTGTGTGTTGGTTTTTTGTGTGCATGTATAGGTGTATTGTCTGGGCCTTCATGCTGTATATGTATGTAGAGTTCAGTGTGTGAGGTTGAGCTCTAAATTGGTGTGGATTGTAAAGCGAAAAGGACTGTCAGCACTACAATGGGCTTTTGTAAGGCCTACGATGACACAGGACTTTACTGATAGTGTGTGTGTGTGTGTGTGTGCGTGTGTGCGTGCGTGCGTGCGTGCGTGCATGCGCGCGCGTGTGTGTGTGTGTGTGTGTGTTAGGGGCATTTCATGTAATGAATAAAAACTCAACTCTATTTGTTGTTCTTTCCGGCTGCTGAAAACTGACAGCAGGACTTTGAGACAGGGATCGTGCCCTTTTTTGTCCCCATTTGTTTGTTCAGTATTCGTGTGGGGTTGGCATTTTTCTCTACTGCTATAGATGCATCTTACCAACATTTTCTAATGCCTAACACTGTCTGCTCAAATGTTAAGACACTTTAAACAGTTATATGAACAGGTGATGGATTAAAGGATGATTGATGATGATTAATTGCCTCCTCAGTTTTAATTTTACATGATAAACACAATGTTAAAAGGGATTCTTTCCCCAAACCCTACTTAAAACTATCCAATCTTTGGACAATGTTTAGCCAGGTAACCTCTGGTGCTGAAAAGTGAAGCCAATGCTGAAGTGCCTTAAACTTGCATTCTCTCTAACAGCCAGCAGGGGGCGACTCCTCTGGTTGCAACAAGAAGTCTGATTGTATAAAAGTCTATGAGAAAATGAGCCTACTTCTCACTTGATTTATTACCTCAGTAAACATTGTAAACATGAGTTTATGGTCTCAATCACTAGTTTCAAGTCTTCTTCAATACAGCATGATGTTCATTTAGTAAATTATGGTCCCATTTAGAGTCAAATAGACCATAAAGCAGGGGATGCTTTAGGGTGTGGCAAGCTTGCGATTGTTAACATTGAGTTAAATTGTGACACCACATCAAAATTTAAATCTCCAACGGACCTGTAATTTTATTCCATCCATATAGGCAACGTGCATAGCAACATTAAAAAAAACTAAAAAAACAAACATTTTTTTCATAATCAGGACATTGTAATTCTATATGAGAGCACTATACAAGAAGGCTGCCATCCTTATGAAAGCATCCACATCTATTGTGAAATCATTAACCCGACAAACCTTCCACCAATCGTGTTTATCAGCAATAAACTTGACAAATAAATGTATATTTTTTACCCCCTTTTGGTCACAAATTATATGCACAGTTCCCACTCTGAAGACGACAACGCTTACTAGTCAATCAGACGCAGAGTGAGGGTTAATCAAACTACCGTAAATAACAGGCCGCGCAATTGCCAATGGCTGTGAAAGAGGTAATTTGGCATGCGGATGAGAGGTCACGTCTACATTTCCAAAAAACTCTCTTGCACACAGTGTGCCATTGGTTAAGCTACCGCGTGCCTCTGCCTAAGGTTGCTGACCCCTGCTGTAGAGGTTTTCATTCAATTACCTCCATGCAGACTGTCAACAAATGGGAAAAAAAAAAAATCAGTGAACTGTCTTCTGAGTGAAACAGCTGAGAGAAAATATGAAACCCATTGTCTGGCTGATGAAAATAGATAAAGATAAACTGGTTATGAAAAGACATGGAGGGTAAGTTCTACAAAATATGGTCGCCTGTTATAAATTACTTTAGCCAGACCAGAAACTAAAACATTAACAAATATTTATACCACCATCTTCATTACGAGTTCCTCACTTACGAGACACACTTGATTGTAGAAACAGAATTTGGATTTCAGATACACCAATTGGTTCGCTGACAAGGACAATAGTCATCCACCCACTTTTTTTTAATTTATTTATTATTTATTTATTTTTTAGTTCATATTTTTAATATTATTATTTATTTAATTTAATTATTACTTTATTTCTGTTGGTAAGACTGTTGGTAAGGCACACTATTCTGTGAACTGTAAATTTGTATTATATGACAGATTGTTTATTAAAAATTTATAATTATCATTCTTATACTTTATATGATCTCTCATGTGAAGAGTTGTGTTTTGCAAGTTTCAATTGTTAAAATCACAATAAAAACAGTGTTATGTAGTGGTTATGTAACTGTAAATGGAGGCATGTAAATCCAGATGACTAAGACATTCAATTAAATAACATTAGTATGTCTGTTAGAGTTAAAGGATAATCCAAAACAGATATAGCTCAATGACAAATTGTATATCCTATATTTTCTATAGTTTTCCATAGTATATCATAGTTTTGAGCTGATATTTTATTCTCTTCTGCTGCCTGATTGTTATCATATAAAAGACGAGGAGGAGAGGAGATGCTACCTTCCAGATAGTTGCTGCAGTGGAGAATCAATTAGTATGAACAGGATTTTGGCCGTATACTGTACAAGGAAACAAAACAGAAGACACTGCCTAAGTTCCGACTTTGCCTCAGGCACTTTATTTAAGAGTTCACACTCTCGTCGACACCAGAGGAGCTACTCTTTAATTCTTAATTAGAGTTCAACTGGAGTTTGCCAGAGCTGCAGTGTGTCTAAGGTTAGATGTCTAGGCGTTTTCTTTACTGTAAGTATCTGTCCCCAAAAGTTGTGTTTGCTACGCCCAAGACTTTCAGAGAATACAGATTCTACTTCAATGGTTTCATTGATTTTTGAGAGTCTGGTGAGTGAAGCAAAGTCCATCTGAAACTTTGAATATCTGAACCTTAACTAAAACAAAATCTGTCCATAGCTGCCCTCATATCATCCCAGCAGGTTGTGAGTTGCAGATCCTTGAAGGACACATCTGTGGTGTTTTTTTTCATGTCACTGATTTGGTTCCTGTTAGTGCACATTTGGCATAGCGGTGGGAGTGAATATTTAATTTCACTGCACCCTGGATTTCACCTGGGTTTTAACTGCGTATGTGGGGTGACGGACCGGAGCGGCAGGCTGGTTGCTCCACAGATGGCTAGTAGATATGTAGATATGGATATATCACTTCACTGCTCGCCGATGTGGCAGGTCAGGCTGAAACAGCAAATAGACCGGCAAACGTATTCAAATACACGTACAAAACAAATGACCTTAAAGTGGATAAAGAGCCAGATAATTCCCTCAGAGACCAGAAACAGCAAAAAAAAATGAGAGTGAATGTTGAACTTGCATACTTCAGGTAGCCAGAAACACGACTCCAAGTGAATGATAACATTTACTACAACATTGCCATAACTGCTGGCAGTGTTGTAGTCAAGACCACCTAAACAGAGACCGAGACCGAGACTAGACCAAGACTTTGAGGGGCTGAGACCAAGTCAAGACCAAGGCAAGGCAAGACAGAGTCCAGACCAAGACCAGACCTGTGCGAGTCCCACACTGCATGACAAACTTGTGATAAAATGTGGTACATGCAAACGAGAGGCACTCCTCAAACTGATCTGAAAGATTCACATTTCCATAAAAACACCACCAGAAAACAAATGAAGATTCTTCTTCATTCACCTATTTTATTGCCATATATATACTGTATGCATGTGATGTATAAGTGTACCTTGAGAAATGTCTTGATAACGGAATCAAAAGGCATTGCAGAGGTGAATTTTATGTGTAGGAATTAACTTTCCTTTGTTTTTCTATGACACACAAATACAAACACTAAGAAGCTGAAATCAACTTAACCATCTTTATTCAACACTCCTTTTCCATGTTTTACCATCTACCTAACACAATATAATTTGTTGTGCAAGCATAATTTTTTTCTGGGAGACTCTTGTCTTCCCCTAGAAACCATCAGCACAGAACATATCAAACAATATGGGAGTGCATGTGATTATTTGTAACAGTTACAAATGTTTTGAATTAGAAATCAGTCAAGTTATTGGTTGCATTTGAAGCAGAACGTTTTACTTCCAATCACAGTAATGGTGTTAACAAATAAATCAGACAATGCACAGGTAATTAAGTGATATCCTCGCAATTGTGGTCTTGACCGGTCTTGAAATAAAGTCGCTTTGTCTGAGACAGAGACAAGACAGGGTAAAAATGCAGCTGATTCTGAAATGAGACCTTCAATAAGTGGTCTCAAGACCGGTCTGGTGACCTCTTTTTGACTGAGACCAATCTTGAGTACTACAACACTGACTGCTGGATGTGCAAATAAGCAACTGTTTGCTACAAGTTTGCCATATCAACTTAAAAGGTGATGATATGTCCATGTTATGTTCATAACTTGTTTCTGCTGCCCCCAGGTGGCCAGAAAAAGGTTGGAGCTTTCAACATACAAAATCTGTTACTGTTCTTCAAATTAATGTTGTATTCCTCTAACTAACTTTGTAGATTTTGTAGATGTAATTTGTCTTAATCCATTGCGCAGACTCTCTAATTTTATTGTGTCTTTGTCTCTCGACGATAGTACAAATTGACAAAACCCATTTCAGTAAGTAATTGCCAGCTTGTGGTACCCGAGCATGATGTCAAAAATAATTAAAAAGGCAATAAAGAGATTTCAGCAAGATAGAGCATTAGCTCACAGCAAGATGATGAAACGTTTTGAAGGTGCACACACATTACTCTCTCTTATTCTCTCCCCAGTGCGGACGAGCGGTTCGATGCCACCTTCCACACCAACGTACTGGTGAATGCGTCCGGTTACTGCCAATACATCCCTCCTGGCATCTTGAAGAGCACCTGCTACATTGATGTGCGCTGGTTCCCCTTCGACGTGCAAAAGTGTGACTTGAAGTTTGGTTCCTGGACGCACAACGGCTGGCTGCTGGACCTCCAGATGCTGGATGTGGACACGTCCACCTACATACCCAATGGGGAGTGGGACCTTGTGGGTAAGACAAGTCAAGTCAATTTTATTTGTATATCCAAATATCATAAATTTGCTTCAGGGGACTTTACAATCTGTACAGCATATGACACCTTCTGTCCTTTACAGTACCACCCTCTCAGAGTAACGACATAATGAAAATACAACATAGACAATCCATATGACAAGATTGTCATATATGATGTGAACATTAATGAAGAGATGGATCCAGGAGGATGTCAAGCAGCTTCCAGGCGTTGCCAAACAAAAAGAGCCTGAGCAACACGACCTGCACTGTTTTCTCTGCAAGTGCAACCGTCAGAATAGATGGCTGCTCTTGAAAATCCTGTGTCTTTGTATAATTCAATAAGTATATTTTAGCTTCAAACTGATTTCTCTAGTTGTCTCCCAAGATTTCTCCGTCTGAGTCATGAGATGAGTTGAAAACAAACTTTGAAAACAATTCTTTTCGGGGGTATAAACATAAACAAAGGCTGCTGTATTCCGTCTATGCAATAAAAATGGGATACTCCATCACTAGACTCCTTAAAGGGATAGTATGGGTGTTTTGAAATAGGGTTGTATGAGGTACTTATACATAGTAGGTGTATTACTTAGATGACGGTTGGTGTGCCCCCAGTTTGGAGAAACAGCGCACCAACACCGGAACAAAGTAATACAGTGCTGTGGATGGGGACAGCAGAAAAATGCTCTCCCCAAAGCCAGCATGCTTAGTTGACAAAAACAGTGTAGATACGTTTCCCTTTCAGTTCAGTTTGCCATCGGAAAATATTCTAAATATAGCGTACACTTAAATGGATATCATTTTTTTTTTTTTTTTTTTAAGTGAACCTTTCTTTTAGGTGGCTAAAAAACGTTTTGCTGCCGGCCCATACATAATTAGACTCCCTACATTTGTGCTCCCCCTTAATTACACCAGGATCAGGCCTTGCCAACTTCCTGCGTTCAAAGTCTTTTATATAAATGATTCACCCGATGGGATATCATTTGTATGGTTGTAGCCGGATGATCTGGAAAGGGGAGAGTTTTTGGAAGACCCCCCAAGCGGGGTGTTTCCAGCTGGGAGAGAGTAGCAGCAGATCTCAGTGATTGTGCCCCCGGGGTGATGGTTAGCTGGAGATGGGTGTCAGACAGCAGCAGATGGCATGCAATGGGAATGTTTGACATGTTGGCAGGTGTGTGTAGCCAGGCCATATGTGAGAGCAGCAGACCACATCCCTAGAGTTGGAGTTCAAGGTGAGATAGTTCAACCATAAAAAATCTAAACTGATTTAGCTTTTTGGCTTGCTGAACATTTTTTTACTAACAGTACAAAGATAAGATAAAGGCAGAGCAAAGTTCCAAGCCTGGTCTGAGTGGAGCATCCCATGAAATATTTAGACTCATCTTTTCTTTTTCTATCTGGTTTACACACATTGTAGATGCTATTTCAATCTTCAATGACTTTATTAGTCCACATGACCTGTATGTGTTGTGCTCCTCTCTTAGGTGTGCCAGCCAAGCGCAATGAGCTGTACTATGACTGCTGTAAGGAGCCCTACCCTGATGTGACATTCACGGTCACCATGCGCCGCAGGACGCTATATTATGGCCTCAATTTGCTCATCCCATGTGTGCTGATCTCTGGCTTGGCCCTGCTGGTCTTCCTGCTTCCTGCAGACTCTGGAGAAAAGATTTCTCTGGGTGAGTGAGGCTTAAACACACAAAAACACACATATAATTCACATGAAATGATTCTGCTTTGCAAAACATTTGAAAAATGTGTTATTGATCTATGGAAGAAACATAGAAGTGTGAACATGTTTGTATAGTTTTTAAGTACAGGGCATTTGGTAGCCTAACTATACAAGCTTGGAGTAATTTGGTTTTCAAACACCAAGAGTAATATATAAGATTTAGTTTGAATATGTATATAAAGATGGATGACACGTCTCCACTTCCTCCTGCTGTACAAAAGTGACGCCAAAATATCCCGGTTATGGGAGCTTTCTTGAGATTTTGACGTCATTTGGAGCCAGAGTCTGTGCAGTAGTGATCGGGGTGCTGGAGCCACAGTATCGAGGTCCTGCCCACACACCTGCCCGAACCAATTACGAGCCGTGCACGGTCGCAGCTTGTTAGCGTGAGCGACCTAGCTGCCACGTTAGCACCACGGTAGCTGTTTGACTAGAAAGACACAACAACTCACCATAACATCTCTATAACTACATTTGTTATACACATGTTCTATTACACAGACTCGTGACGGTTATGGAAAGTTGAAGTTAAATCTCCTCTCTCGTACAATTCCCGAACGACTACTTCACTCAGAGCAGGTGCCAATCACGTGACGTCACACCCCCTTTTTTATAGCATCAAATAACTAATTAAAACCAAACTTATCAGAAAAATGAACATTTGAACATATACTAGCGTGATACGAACTACCTAAAATGACAAAAAACATCTTTGGGAAAGATGTATTTGTCGTGTACTTTGACTTTTTAGTTTGGCCCATGTCCCGTCCGCTAACATGGAGGGGGCAGGATTTATGACCTTTACTGCAGCCAGCCACCAGGGGGCGATCCAGACGTTTTGGCTTCACTTTTGGGGAGCTGTCATGTCGTCCATCTTTATATACACTTTATGGTTCAAGCTTATACAAATATAATCACAACTGTACACCAATGCATAAACATATTTAAGCACACACATATTTGTCTTCATGAATCATGTAGCAAGCCATGAATACTCTACATGCATGTCAAATCACCTTGGAATAATTGAATTTCAAAATAAGAGGCTTGCCATTTAAATTTTGGATATTCTGTCAGTGCCAGTGAGTTTTGATGGATAGCCGTCTGTGAATGAGCAGTTACAAAGTCAAAGTGTTTGAGGGATTTCTGGAGCGGTAACCGACCTTCGACAGAGGAGCTGGCAGCTGATAAATGGTTGTAGTCACGAGAACATAACTGATTACATACATCAGTAATTACAGGACTGATTTCACACACCAGTGACCCCGATCACATCATTATGTATATGCTCATGTTCTCTCTCTCTCTCCGTGTGTCTCTCTTTATCTCACTCAAGGCATCACTGTGCTGCTTTCGCTAACTGTCTTCATGCTTCTGGTAGCAGAGATCATGCCTGCCACGTCCGACTCTGTTCCTCTCATCGGTGGGTTATATTAATGTGTGTTATGTGTGTTGTTTATGTGTTACAAATGCAATGTACTGTATCTCACCAAAGCTATCGCTGATGTGTGTTTACCTCCTGTGAAAAGCTTCACTAAACGGAGGGAAAACGGCTCCTTAGAATACAGGCAAATTAAAGTGACTGTATTATCCATTCAGTACATCAACACACAGACTGACAGTCCACAGTAACAACTTGACTGTCCTTCTGAGTATTAGCTAATGGGGGGAGATTGCAGGTCAGCAGTAGATGTCACATAGAAGTGGTGTACATCATCTGAAAGCTGAGAACCTGAAGATTAATTTGCACTTCTGTTCTGGAAAAGCCATCCATCTCTGAATGCCCTAGGTCTCTAGTTTGTGACTGCAAAGTTTTATGAGGCTGTGATTATCTTAGAGGTCACCACAGGTCATTTTATACAGTGAGGTCGAGCTCCAAAAAACGAAATGCAGTGATACATGATACAATACAATGAAATGGCTACTATGGGGACTAACATCATCACACATGAATACATTTGGGCTCATTGGATCCACAAGAGTCTCAGCTTTATAGTGACACCCACTTCATGCAATTCCAAGACTGTTTAGGGACCCCAGTATGCAAAGACCATTTTTAGTATAGGCAAAAATAACACATTTATACTGCATGCAAAAAAACTGCATGGTTTTTCCCCCAAACTGCATGTGATTATCATAAAGTGGGCATGTCTGTAAAGGGGAGACTCGTGGGTACCCATAGAACCCATTTTCATTCACATATCTTGAGGTCAGAGGTCAAAAGACCCCTTTAAAATCACCATGCCAATTTTTATCGCCAAAATTTAACTTCCTTCCCGAAAAGCTAGTATGACATGGTTGGTACCAATGGATTCCTTAGGTTTTCTAGTTTCATGTGATATGTGAAGAGTACCTTTTACTCTAGCTCTAACACCTGCTACGGCCTCTGAAAGACAGTAAAGTTGGTGCCCAGCACCCTCAAGGAGTGGAAGAGGTTAAATGTAGGCAGTTGCCTGATCTCTCTATATGCTTTAAATAGTCTCCTGATAAAAATCATAAATAAAAACCCGTCTCGGTGTCTGGCTGGGTTTTAGTCTGAGCAGCCTGAGGGCGTCTATGCATCATTCACGGCATCCCTGTATGGTGTGTGGAGTAAATTGGGTGGCCAGAAATAAAGCTGTCAGCACCATTAATAGGCTAAGAAATGTCTGATTGTCCACTGGGGAGGCGAGAAGGAAGCGGAGATAGAAGAAATAATAAATGGATGGAGAGAGGGGGAGAGATGAGCAACGTTTGGGGCTAAAGTTCTCAGAGAGAAAGGCCTCAAAGGCTTTGTGGAGCAAGTGAAGAGGCAGACAACGTGTCAGTTTGGTTAACACTCCTCTCACCAGGCCAAGATTTTTTTTTCTTGTATGTGTGTGAGATGTTTTGAATTATAACTGCAGTCCTGTATGTAGTGTGACTTATCAGTTTCACTTGGTCAAAGTGAAATATATTGTACGCGTACATTATGTGAGTGTATTGATGTGATTAGTGTTTGGTCATGCTGAACACGGTCGCCACTACACCCGGCCCTCGCCGCTGATAAATGCTTTATCAATAGAGTGATTAATCTGTGTTTTTTATTTTCTCTCGACCTCAACACAAGGCCAACTGGGACACTTTTAGCAGCCTTGTTAAAATGACTCATGCCCCCTTTACAACACAGTAGCTGAATGTGGATATGAGTTATTGTAGCCGCTTGAGCTTGACTGTGAATATATAAAGCAAGTGTCCAACGCCGCTGCCAGAATCAGGCCATATGTCTTTTATCATCAGCCCTTAATCACCAGATAAGCATAGTGTGTTCATTTCATTTTAGCTAATTTAGTTAGACCTGTCTCATCTGTTTCAAGGCCATTTGGCTCAGCTCATTTTAATTCTGTTCGGTTTTAATTCATTTTTAATTTAGTTAGTTCAGCTATAATCAACAATGTGGTTTTGTTTTTTGAATTATTGTACGTCATATCTGTAGGCAGTCTTCTTCCAGAAAGAAAACAAAGTGATTAGTGATTGACCATAAAGCATTCAGGACACAGCGAATGGAGAGGTGCAGGAATGAGTCCTAAGACCTGGAAATGAGTTAGCATTTTAGCACTTTGGTTCCCTCATCTCAAAGTCGATGTTTTTTTTTTAATGGGCTTTTAGTAGGGCTGTCAAAGTTAACACATTACCACAAATTTGTTTTAACGGCACTAATTTCTTTAACACATGTACGCAACTTGTGATTTTTAGGGTGTAGCGTGTAGCGATAATCACATGTAGTTTTGGGCCATAGTCATAGTCATATTTTTGGGGCAAGTCATAGACAAGTCAGCACACTGACACACTGACAGCTGTTGTTGCCTGTTGGGCTGCAGTTTGCCATGTTATGATTTTAGCATATTTTTTATGCTGAATGCAGTACCTGTGAGGATTTCTGGACAACATTTGTCATTGTTTTGTGTTGTTAATTGATTTCTAATAATAAATATATACATAAATTTGCATTAAGCAAGCATATTTACCCACTCCCATGTTGATAAGCGTATTAAGTACTTGATTTCCCTTTTAAGGTACATTTTGAACAGATAAAACATGTGCGATTAAATATTTTAATCAATTGACAGCCCTAGTTTTCAGTTAGATGCCTGAAATAAGTTCTGTGGTTAATACAAGTTTATGAGATTTTAACATTTTGTTCTATGATATAAAATACGTCAGTCAATATCCCACTCATGAATTTTGAAGGTTTTACGTGTCTTGAAAAAGGCACCTTTACAGCCTCGCTTTGTATACTCACTCATACGACAGTGATGTAGTTTGTTTATAGCCTAACATTAGCTTTTTACTTCTGGCGATTGCATTCACATTTCAAAAATCATAAAAGTGGTGTTCATTTGTGGAGATTATCTTGCTGAACAAAATGTAAAAGTTTGCCACAGAGCTTATTTTCTGCAATAATCCAAAACCAAGTGGAAAACAAACTCTCATTGGCTTTTTGTCGAGGGATCCAGTGCGATTCTAACTTCCTGGTTGGCCTGCAAAAATGTGTCATCCCTGTAGCACTCTATAGCCTTCCACCTCTCATAAACGCATCCTTTAATGCTATTTTGTATGTGTTTGCTGTTATTTCTTTCCTCATCTCTCTCCCCATCTCTTTGTTTTATCATCTTCTGCCTCACCTCTTATTTGATCCTCTCCCCTCTCCTTAAGCACCCCTCCCTTTCTCCTTCCTTCTTTCTTTCCATGATCCTAACAAATAAGGTTGGAGTGCCTTGGTGTTGAGTTAAGGCTCCCCTCCTCTCTTACTGTTCCCTCCTGTGGGTGAAAACATCCCTCCAGAACTAGCGCTAATCTCCCTCTCTCTCTCTCTCCTCTACTTTTTTTGGTTTGTTTACCCCTATTCTCTGTTTTGTCACAATTTTTTGCACAGATTCCCCGTTTCAGTGTTCATCTTTTCCCCTTGGCAATATAACCTCTTGCACAAATTGATCAGTCTTGCTTTCCTTTCATGTTACAGTGTGAAATCGACCTATTTCTGGAATTAATTCCAGCTTAATGTTTTACCTGTTAGTACATGCTCATTAAATGTGAGCGTTGGGTAGTTCAAGGGATAGGGGCATGACCTTATATGCATCTCTGAGCGACACTAAAAAGTATTAATGTTGATGTTTTTTTGTGTACTCGGCAGCCCAGTACTTTGCCAGCACCATGATGATAGTAGGGATGTCTGTGGTGGTGACCGTTATAGTGCTGCAGTTTCACCATCATGACCCTCACGGAGGCAAGATGCCCAAGTGGGTGAGTGACTGATACTGATTTAATCAGATAATCATCTCTGTTGTCATCGATAAAGTTTAGCACAAATACCTGTATTTGTATGAGTGTGTCATTGTGTGTGTTTGTTTGTGAGGATTTAATAGTTTTGAATTTTCAAGTCAGTTAAATTTCTGTGGTTCAATGTCATGAGAGTTGACGGAAATTCATGCAGTCTCCATTTAGTAGTTCAGATATACTGTATTATGACTAAAAACTAAAACTGAAATTCATTTATGTTCATTTTTATTTTATTTTTATTAGTTTTTTTACCCAAGCGATATCATTTTTGTTTTAGTTTTTCTTAAAGGATATAGTTTTTATTTAGTTTCAGTTTACAAAAAAATATTTTTCACTGCTTATTTTCGTTTTAGTTTCAGTTTTAGATTACTATAATAACACTGAATGTGAATGTCACTGATGGAGCCTAATCTCTTCAGGTTCGGGTGGTTCTGCTGAACTGGTGTGCCTGGTTTCTCCGCATGAAACAACCTGGCGATGAGCGCAAGCGGCGCGGTTACAAGTACGCCTCCCAGCACCACTCCAGCACCAGCTCCATAGAGATGGGCACCGTACCGAGCCTCACTATGCCCCTCTCACAGACGTCCTGCCCGCCCTGCCCCACTGGCACCTCCAACGGTTCCATGAGCCTCTACTTCGGCAACTACCACCCCATGGAGAGCCCGCATTGCCCGCCTTCCAGCGACTCCGGGGTAGCGCTAGGGGGACGTGCCCATGGCTCCATCAGTGATGAGGCGGAGCCGTCTGGAGGGATTGGCGGTGGCGTCGGAGGCCTGGGGATGGGAATCGGCATCCCCCCGCCGGAGATCCAGCGCATCTTGGAGGAGGTGTCGTACATAGCCCAGCGGTTCCGGGACCAGGACAGGGCCGAGGCCATCTGCAGCGAGTGGAAGTTTGCGGCGGCGGTGGTGGACCGGCTGTGCCTGGTGGCCTTCTCTCTCTTCTCCATCATTTGCACCTTCACCATCCTCATGTCAGCACCCAACTTCATAGAAGCTGTTTCCAAGGACTTCACATAGCTGGTTGCAGCAGCAGGAGAGAAGGAAGGAATATGAAGAGAGAAAGTGGACGGCGGGGAAGGAAACAACAAAGGGTGCCATTTGTGGTCCCCAACCTACAGTCTGTGCACCGTGTTGGAAAGGAGCCACGCAGTGTTTTATGAGAAAACTCAAGAAACTACATGTCATATAGTCAATTGAACCAATTAGGAAGCAAAATATTCATGATTGGTGAATAAGTAATTACAAAGACAAATCATTATGTTACATCCCAAATTAAAAATAGAAACATACATTCATTGTTCCACTCTGTCTTGATGTCAGAGACAAATATAGGTTGGACATGCAGGCTAAAGAACAAACCTGGGGAGACTAGAGGTAAACGGTTGGGAATCACTGGTAGAGGAAGGATCTGCATAGATTTTCTTTTTTACATTGTGTAAGATATCAATAACGGGAAAGATAATGTGGTAGTCTTTACCCTGAAAACAGTGTAAATATCATTGTTTTACCTGCACCATTCATTTAAAAAAAACTGCTTAATTTACTGTACAATGACTCAAACAGCGCCACAGTCCACCTCACCTCTTCTCTTCTTCATCTGAAGACATAGTCTTGTCCTGTATGTAGAAAATCCACACACACATGTACAAATATCACCTCAGTCTGAGCTCAAACACCAACCATTCACCTTCTGAACTCTTAATAAGGAAATCTGACTTTATTCTGATGATGTACCATCCCCGTAATGACGTTAGATTAGTTATTAAAATGAGATGTTTCACTGTGAATTTTATTCTTTTTGCTTTCACTTTGATCAACAGAGCATTGAACACAGGCGTAGAGGCATTTTCTTTAGTCATCAGAGTAGGAATGTTTATTTAAGATCACTTTTCACTTTGCATTGCCTGTTTTATTTTAGAATATGTAGCATAATACGAGTTTGGGACAGTGTAATAATGAAACATCCAGTTTATTATATCAGAAAGCACTGTGTCGACTGGTATGTACTGGTGTTGACAGTACACAAAATGCACTGTGTTTCTAAAGTACAGTCAAATACTGTATTTTGAACTGTACTTTAGTGGTCTGACATTACACGTATTGATTTAACTGTTGGAAACAGGTCAAGTAAAAGTTGTCTAGCTGCTGTAAAAATATCAGTGTACCTTGTTGGACTTCGCTGTACATAAGTGGTCACTGAAGATGAAGAGCGATGTGACTTTCGAACTTCTGACACCACAGACAATGGCTAGAGGCTCGACAGCAAGAAGAAAACTTCACAACCCCATCCGCCACCATATCACTGGAGAATATACTGTAGATTTATAAAAGGCCCTATACTGTAGTTTCAGTGAGTTTTGTCTGTGTTTTGTAGAGGGAGCCGAGTGACTGATTCACACAACACAGTTGTAACATGTTTATTGCCACCTCCACCTCCCAGCCACCTCTTCTTTGTCGTCATTGGTCTCTTTATCTCTTTCTCTGTCATTCCAAGTGTGAGTTTTTGGCTCTCGGTGTTAATAAAAGTCTATTTATTCTCTGTATAACAGGCTCTGGATAGATCTGTGGAGGGAGGGGAAGAAACCAGTAGTTTGTTGGAAGATCCGCCACAGAAAGCAGACTAAGCCTATTCACTGTGGTGAATAAATTCAAATTACAGCGTGTTATGTTGTGGCTTTCATAGCATAATAGCTGAAACCTTTTCTTAGATTGCTACAGCTGCAGGGTTAAACAAATCAACAGACTTTTGCTTCACTAACCAGCCAGTACTTTCAAATCTGCAAACTACATCCACAATTTTTAAGTAAAACAAAGTATATGCAGCTTTACTGGGAGCTGACGAGTAAGAAAAACAGATCGGCCAGATGTCTGAAACGCTAAATTAATCAGGATAATGCAAAAGAAAATTGGATTGAATAATTTATCTGGTTGTGAAACAGTTGCAATAATGGCATATTTAAAGATGAGCACATCCACAAACACAATGTCACCATCAGTGTCATCACTAGTTATTAGGAAGACTAATGAGACATTAAAGTGTCTCCAGCTTTCGTAAGTGTACGTTCATTATGTCGTCGTGTTAATGGGACGGGAGGTGCTAATTTAATAGGAGGGCAAAAAAGGCATAAATTCAAAGTCGACCCTTTTGGTCAAACAGCAAAATAACCTGGTCAGGATGAGAGGAATGTGAAAAATCCCCTTTATTTTAGATAGTGGTAGAAAAGTGTCTTTGTTCTAAGGAAGGGAAATAAAATCCTGAATGGGAGAGTAAATCAAATAGAAATCTGAGCTGAAATATGCTTTTAAATAAGCATGAAAGATGAAGAATGTGGGGCATGTTTTCCTCCCGTGGTCTAGGAAAGATGCTCAGATTCCTTTTTTTGTGTGGCCAACAAAGGCTGCCTCTCGACTTCCAGTTGTTTGATGTTTTGTGGATGAACTCCAATCCATAAGGCAGAACCCACATTTCAGGCAGAACGGCTGCATTTATACCTTTAAAGTCAAGGTCAACTTTATTGTCAATTCTGCCACATGTGCGGGACATATAGACGATCGGAATGGTGTTTCTGTCAGACCACGGTTGTTGGTATATAGAAGTATTAAAACACAACAACAAGGGTTTAAAAATAAACAAATGAAACTGGGGTCGGAGTACAGTCAGTGCTCCTCCTGTGTTGTGAGTGTAATACATAGGGACGCTAAAGTGCTGAGTTATGCCTCCTGCACTGTGTCAGTATTCTAATCCTTTATTAACGGGGCAAGGGAATAAAAATGAGTGAAACAGTCCATGACGGAGGCCGATGAAAATACAGCAGCACTTTGAACAAACTTTCTAAACAGAGGTTCACTAGAAAAATGAGAAATTACCCGTAGATGTATCAAACATGAACCTACCGGTTAACATTTGGACTGATCGTACTGTAAATAGACGAGCAGCTGTGTTAATATTGCAACCGTATATCCCCATACAATTGCACCATTAAACTGGTGTTCCACTGGCCCAGCTCTGCAGTTCTAAACGGGATATGCTGTTACATGTTTAGCGGAGAAGACGCATGCATATGTGTGGGATGAGAAGTCAAAGAGGAAAGGAATAAACAGGGAACACATTTCAGGTGGGTGACGACGGCAAAGAGCAGAGAACCAAAACCAAATACGATGTGATGTACATTCATTCAGATGAACAGCGTAAAATAAATCCTATTGGAACTTAAATTGTGTGTTTTAAATGCTCTGTTTAAATGAAAAGGGAGAGATTGGACTCAACCAGTCAGTAGGCCACACATAAAGAATATTACATAACTGAGGATAAACAGAGAATCTAAGCTGCAAGGATATTATAGGTTAAGGATAGAAATGGCAAATTCACAATAAAGAGTGACCTCCGTGTGTGTTTGTGTGTGTGTGTGTGTGTGTGTGTGTGTGTGTGTGTGTGTGTGTGTGTGTACCTGGTGTCTGAAGGCTCTTAAGGCATTTTGGCTGGGAGACAAGCAGTCTCTTTGTATGCTATGTTAAAGGTTAATCCCTCTCTGTTTTCTTCTGCTTACCTTAGCTACACCCTTGAGGTTTGGGAGTGTGTATGAGTGTGTGTGTGTGTGTGCGTGTGTGTGTGTGTGTGTGTGTGTGTGTGTGTGTGTGTGTGTGTATAACAACAAACTGAGTAAGTCTCTATGAACTGAAGATAATACTGGAGCCAAAAAAAACATAAAAGAAGTAGAAAGTGCACAGAGCATGTCCCTCACCATTCTGCAGAATCATTTCTGTTTGGTTATTGTAATGTTATGGAGTTAGAATCTGTGTCGGGATCTTTATTAAACTACACACAGTCATTTACAATCATTTGGCTGATGGCTGGTGGCCATAATTATCTGGATAATACCGAGTTCTTATCCATGAATATTAGGGCTTTGTACAGGGACGAAGCATGCAGATTCATGACCAGTGAGATATCATCACATTTTGCAGGATTGCTCAAAATAGATTTGTAAAGATGGAGATTTGGTTGCATTTGCATAGTTTGTTAAGGAATTAAGGACTTTATATCAAATAAGTCATGCATACAAGTATTTTTCAACCAGTTATAGGAAAAGGGTACGGCGTATAGCAAAACATAATGTTTTCAAAATAACTACAGAGTGGCAATACTGGCACCTAAAACTAATAATTCCTCAGTTTCCTTTTATTGAAATCTGCTTTTACTAACAAACAGACAGGCAACTGAGACAACATTACCTCCCTGTGAATCTAGCTCCAAATATATGATGTAGGTTATTAAAGGGGAACACCACCTAAATTAAGAATTCCTATATGTTATTTCCATGGTCTAGGAAAGTTCAATCAATGTTTCTGAACATGAGCTACTCTCTTTCAAAGCCAGAAACCAGAGAAGTAAGTCTCAAACTGGTGATGTCATAGGGTATAAAGTCTGGAGCTGATCCATAAACAATGAATGGGAGACCCACAGAATGTTTGTTTTCTTTTTTATACCCAAATAAGCTTTATTCTATTGTATTGATGTCATTTGTGAAACAGAAAATATACTCAGATCATTCTCCTGTCATCTAGAACATCTCTCCCCATTCATTGTCTATGGGGCAACTCCACACTTTATACCCTATGACATCACAAGTTTGAGTTTTAGCACTCTAGTTTTTGGATTTGGGAGAGAGTTGTTCATGTTTGCTAATATATTTTGGACTGTCTCAGACCAGAGGAATAACACATATCAATTTTGAAAATGGGCCCCTTTAACTCCAGCATGGTCACCTTCATTAATGGAACAAAACAAGGTGGAAGGACGTCAGTGTCGTCTTGGTACACATAAACAACAACAATCACTGGAGGCAGGAAGCGTCAAGGACGCCCAAACTGCAGTCACAACCTGAAAGTATATGAGGAAACACACCGACATACACACCGACCAACGCAGACAAACCCTCACCGGCAAGACCCTCTGACCCTCTCTGACTAGACTGAATCACTGCGAGTAGAAGCTCAGTCTGACCAAATTATAAGGACACTTATAAGCTCTAAGGGTTATGAAATGTTAGCTGTTGTTAATGCATGAAACAATAATATATCAGTACAAGCATTGACATACTTTAAAATGACATCAGGGGTGACCTTTGAACCAGAAGAGAAAGTAAACAGCCACAGAAACACCAGGTTAGCGATGCAAGAGGGAGGCAGCATCCGGAGTGACAAATATAAAATATATTGGTGATGTTATCTGTTATCATAGAGATCTTATGGGGAAAAATATATTACTTATATATTACTTGTGTTTATTTGTGTGTGTGTGTGTGTGTGTGTGTGTGTGTGTGTGTGTGTGTGTGTGTGCTATGACAAAAAGCTAAAATTCTGGTTTAGGATATAAAAGCACGTACTACATTGATTTTGTACGACGGTAGAAAATGGTGTTTGTCACAAGGGAAAAGTCAGATATTCTAAATCAGTTTTAACGTAATTATTCAGACACTAACTACATTGTACACAGTTTAATTAGAAATCTGTTCACTCTTGTTTTTACCTCTGAGACGGGAGAATTTCATCAGGGATCAGAGCACAACAGTGATGCAGAGATGGAGGCTCAGCGAACACAAGGCTAAATACACACCATATGAAGCAAACATCATCTTTATTCTGTTATGATTACCAATGATTCTCCAAAATATTCATTTACCATCCATTATAAAGTATTCTTTGACAGGTTGAGGAAGATTTGCGAAGGTATACGGGGTAAAATGATGCAACAAAATACAGAGAAATCCTTTGTTGTAAACAAATTGTTTTTTTTTTCACTGAAAGGATTTCCCCATGTCTCCAAAATTTGGGGACTTTTTGCCCTTCCCCACACTCTTCCTTATGTTTTGCATGTCTTATATTATGTCTTACATTATGAAAATTAGATAACACTCTTGAGGAAAACAAACCATTGGAACAGATGCGTGTGCCCCAATCTCATCAACACCGCCTGGTATTCACAACAAACCCCCTGTGAGGAAGAACAGCTCAGCTGCCAGACTCAGGCTCCTGAGATGACAACATGTAAGCAAGTGTTATTGTTGTGTTAGTTTATTGTTGTTTTATGTCGTGCCAGCAACAGGAAGCGTGATGATATAGAGCGATAACGTGGCAAAGTGCAAGACTGAGTGTCATGTACATGTTTGTAGCCGCCACTACGAGCCGCACACATAAACACAAGCACGCTTGTACACCGTCAACACATTCACACTCACTGTGCACGGCGGGGGCCTGAGCGAGACCAGATTGCCTGTTCAGAGAGTGTCAAACGGTCAGACTGCTGAGCTCAGCGTGCAGCTGATGTATACTTCACAGGGAATCAAAAAGTTATGAACCAAAACAGAGACACTTTTCCTTTTTTTCCCCGGGAATACAGATTAAAATCTAATCTGTGGTGGTTAATAATGCAACTACAGTATAGGTGATATACTGTAAGTCAATTATTTTGAAATCCAAACCATGAACAGGTCAAGAGAGCTGTAGGGCAAAGAGGGGAAAAGGGCAGGAATGTAATGAAATCCATGAAAAAGTTATGGGTTGAAGCTCAATCTTATTACCATCCAATATGGCAACGACCTGTGCCTGCTGAGCTGCTGGCCCAGCATTATTAGTTAGAAGAGAAACGCAGCTCTCGCTGTGTGTTTATGTGTGGCAGGTGGGTTGTGGGTGGGTGGGCTTCGTCAGCCAAATGCTATTTCTTCCTCAACAAACACAGAGACACGTCAGCTCGACCGCAGAGTTACTGGACGTCGCCCCCCCCCCCGGAGCCTTTACCTCCTCTCTTGCTCCCTCTTCACGTTTTCTCATTCCAGTCCCAATCAATCCCACAATCCCTTGGGGGGTTGGAGTTGGGAAACAGCCCTGCTGGACGCTGCTGCCACACCAGGCTATCGTTACCCCGCGAGTAACACAGCTACGTGTCCGGTCCTCAGGTCCAAACGGTCTCTTGCCTTCACACACTCCAAACATCGCTTGGTTAGATCGGTTACATCACTTTCTCGTCTTACTTTATTCTGCTTTTTTGCTCCTCATCTGCTTGCGTTCCTTTTTAGCCATGATGGTGGCGAGGCCTCGATGGATGGCGATGTCAGTCTGTCGTTCCATCTCTTTGGTTCAGACTTTGTGGGTTTCTTTAAACCAAGACCATGAGCGTTGCGTAATCTTAACCACATATTTAGCTATTATTGTAACCATGATAACAAATGTCTCCTAAACCACAACATTTCCTAACCAACTAAGGACTTGTGATCTTTCCCTAACCAATTTTTCTTGTGCCTAAACCTAATCAAACCATAACCAGTATTGTCACATAATAAAACAGATTTATTTTGCATTTGTTTTGTAACAGTTTTGTAGGGAACAGACAAATGTAGTGGCCAATAGGGGAATCAGATCAGGTTGTTCAGTGTTTTTCTAAAGGGCAGTTCAGTTACAAATAACATACTTTGTCATTTAATTTTGTGGAAGGGAAGGTAAGAGATTGTCTAGCACTAGGACCCAGGAAGGACTCAGGTAAGGGGCAGAGTCTATAAAACGGGGTGGAGCTCACCTGGGACTTTCTTTCTGCATTGAGACACACCTGAGGCCAGTCTTTGTTTGGTGTTTGATTTGGTAGGCTTCCTTTTTAACAACATGTTTAAATGCATGATTTCAATAGTGAAATAGTAGAACCATAAAATATTTATTTTAACTCATAGTATCAATTTAAAGATGTGTTTAAAAAAAAAAAAAAATTTATTATTATTTTATTTATTTGTCAGATTCCTCATGTTTGGTGAGGGACTAAAACTTGGAGTGATTGCTTTGGCACATCAGCCAAGAAACAAGGTCTGCTAAAGTAGATCAGAGACGTTTTAAAGATGTTTTAGTCCTTTTAATACAATATTAACATGGTTCTTTATAAATATAGATTCAAGTCACCTACATGTCTCCAACTGGTGGATGGGATAGCATATTATTTATTTTACATTACATGTGTTTTTCCAAGTGTTTCTTGTAAAGTTTCCTTTTGTATATTAATGTGCTCCTGATTATTTTAGTGTTAGATCAAAGACACCACTAGTGTGTCTTTAACTAATCCATTGTATGGGCCATTTTATTTTTCTTGTGGGGCTTTCTGCTCTGTTTAAGGGGGGACTGAGTGGTAGAGTAGCCCATCTTGCTCGTGTGCTTTATTGTGTGGTTAGAGTCACCTTAGCTTGCTGTAACAAGGGAAATTGGAGTGTTGTAGAACGGGTTTGATTTGGTTCATATTAGTTTATGTGTAGTGGTGGTTTATTCATAAGTAGTAAAAATTTGAGTTTCAGAGACTTTGTTTCCTGCATTCTGGTGACTTTAAAAGAGTGAAAATAACAAAAATAATAAGTACACTTCTACAGCATTTTAATGTTACATTTTTGATTTTACCTTTAACTCCCAGGAAACTAAACTAAATAATTCGCCCCTTTGGTGTGAATTTGTGTGAATCTCTAGCATAAATTGATATTCATCTGTTTTTATTTATTTTTGCTCCTGCTTGAGTATTTCTTTCTTAGTATTCTCCATTTCTCTCTCCGTCTCTCACTCACTGAAGGTCCTTTCAAACACAACGTGACAGCGACACCACTGCGCTCTGAAATTTCCAATGGCTTGGTAACGGCTTCTGTGCTCTACTGTATTCTGTCGGTGCAACTGTCTTTATAAAAATGTATGTTATCTATAGGCTACATAATCTACAGACTATCAGAGTAGGCATGCAAAGTGCATTATTGTCATACTGTCCGAGACATGTCAGTGTTTTTGTTGCTTTGTACAGAGTTGACAACCATCCGCTTGTTCTCTCTCTCTCTCTCTCTCTCATCCCCGGCTCTCTGAAGCTCTGTAACCCGCTGTTGCCTGGCAAAGGCAGCGGTGCCGGCGGCACAGAGATTCCCACGGACCGCCGGCACAATCACCTTATATTTTGATGCTAATAGAATGTACCCAAATTCACAGATATTTAGGATATTACTACTAACATTCTTATAGTATTACATCACAACGTCTGCTGTATTAGCCGTGTGTTTACGACGTGTTTATTTGTATATGGAGCGGTGAAGTGAGATCGGATCACAAGTGGCCACTCAAGACGCATGTGGAGACGCTTTCTAATACCAGCTGTGAACAGGGCCTGGCTCCAGTTTGTTCTGGGTCTTGTGCGTTGAGTAATACCTACAATTTAACAAGACAGACAACAATTTTGGAGGACTTGTTGTCATGTCATTGATCTATTTACTAACTTGTCGTGCTTCTCCTCTCTTATCTGTTCTATTTTCTTTATTGTGTTCTATTTTTCTGCGTCTTTTATTCCGCTATTCCACTTGAGTAATTCATTAAGGCGTTATTTAATCAATTCTGTCATGACACTTTCATTACTGTAATAAGCTGTGATTCATTTCAGTGGGCGGGGAAAAGGGAAACAGCCTGAATGCTAATGTGACGCATCGCCAAATGAGAGAGCAGCAGCAGCGCTGGCCCGGACAGGGAGTCCTGTCATCCATCAGTCTCTTATCCTCTCACTTTCCTCATCGTCGTCCTGACAGAGCAGAGCCCTTGCTCCTCTGTGTGGCCCAAAGGTCTGGATAACTGTCTACTTGGCTCCGTCTGCAGGCTGGAACCAAAACAGGACTTTTATATGTGAGACGTGTAAATCCCCCCCAGTAGAGATATGGTGGCAATTAAATGAGTCAAATGATATTCATATTCATGGCACACACAAACAATGAGCACAGCATTTGCAACTACGTACGATAGTCAGCCAAGTCATGATTTTTGCCAAGTTTCAAGGACAACTGCAGAGAGAGCAGACTTCTGAAAAAGAGTATTACAATGTAGATTAATGCGTAATCTGAAACCGTGAAAACTGAGAAAAAAACAGAGCAGATTGACGCCTTTGAGCTGTAAAATGGGAATGATGCCAAAACTAAACACATCACAGTGATTAACCAATCTTCCATCTAATAATGTGCCATTAGTTCCGGTGTGCTCATGGAGCTCAGAGGACAGGCTGCAGGTCACACTTTAGATGGAACCGACCTGCTCTTTCATCGTGAAATTTAAATTTTCCAAAAGAAAAGGGGGAAAAAAAACAGCAACATACGGCATCTGTAACTGCACAAACAGCCAGAAATGCATGAAAAGCAAACATACACGATAGCAAATACCTACTAGAAGACAAGCAGGGATACACAAACAAACAAAAAACATTACAAGCGAGAATCTCTCTCTTTCAGAAGCAAATATGAGATGATGCATGACCCGTAATCCGCAGGCATGAAGTAATCTGAGCGAATGTGCATTTGGATTATCAGTCTGGAACAGTCTAATCTGAAACACTTCTCAAACTGGTTGACTGAGAGGTCATGAAAGAGCTTCAGCCATGTGGAGATGCAGCGTATCAGTGTTTGCCTCAGTGCTGTCAGGATGATGAGTAGCAGAGGATCTAACACTAAGCTTTGAGGCCTAACTAGATAGTATCTGCTGCAGCAGTTTGAGGGAATGTGGTGGTTAACTTGGGTTCTGTGTTTACCTCTTGTGTTGGCAGATATCAAGTATGGCACTTGTTTCTATTCTCATTGGCTGAGTTCCCTCGGCTGCTGCTGCTGCTGCTGCTGCTGCTGCCACAGCCACACCTTTCTCTGTGAGTCAGTGTTACCTTTATCATCATGATGTGCTGCTGATGTGACAGCTGCTATGGCAGGTCTACCAGCACCCTGATCAGATTTAGGATGTGCAAATTTGTTTTTCTGTTGTGCCCATGATTCCTTATTCTGCCTAGTCAACTAGGCCATACTATATATAATAAATGTATTCATTAATATCAATGAGAATATCCTGGTATACTCAGTGATACTGATTTAAATCTGCAAAACAACCCTGAAGTATTAGGAGTTTTGGCATATCCAGGTATAATCTAAGATCAGAAGAAAATTCACAGCACTAATGTATTGAAGTCAATTTTGTATCCCGCTTTATGAGGTCTCCCCAGGTTGTTCCACTTATCATACGATATGAAAGCAAGAGAGGGAGATTTTAGGGATGGCAATGTTGGTCCACCACTTTGGTTCAGACTGAAATATCTTAATAACTATTGAATGGATTGCCATTCAATTTGGTATAGGCCCAAGATATCTGTATGAATCCTATGACTTTGGTGATCCCCTAACATTTTGATCAGTTAGTTTTCACTTATCCAGTGCAATAGCTATAGCTCAACATCTACCAAACAGATTGGCACAACAATTTTGTAGGCTACAGACATTAAACCTGCAGTAGGCAGAATGTTTTTGGCATCATTTGGCAGGCCATTTCATAATAACCTGTCAGCATATTGTAATTCAAGTGATCTGAGAGAAAACTACACTTCTGCACCTCCTCATAGGTCTGTTTTCAGGCTTTAAAATATCTTGGTCATGACAGGTCATTTCAGAGAGAGCGTTCCTATTGGCTGTGCTCCAGCTGGGGGGCGGTGCTTGGTATTTCCTCAACTGATCTCAACATGGCTGCCAGGTCACAGACTTTCTAATTTTACAGCTAAACAGTACACTACAAGATGTTTCTGAAAACATTTGAGGCGAGAAATAGGCAATACAGTCAGCGCTGCCTAGTTTGACCGTTCAACGTGTATCGAGGCTCTCAGTGTAACAAAACGTCAGCTCCAAACAGAAGCCCTGACACCAAAATCTGACATTTATTATTTAATCTATTTTCAAAGACATATTGCATTTTAGCCACACATCCTCTCTGTGTCACAGCTGTGTGACTGCATGTTCTATCTCTGATGTACAGTCTCTAGGGATTCAACTCCCAGTAAAGGGACAAGTATGGCTGTTCAAATTAAATTAATGCAAACAACCCCAGCTGCAAATACTCACAAACATGCTTATTCAACGCACACACATGCACACTTTGCTTGAGAACATAAATTACAGGCTACACACATTAACACAACATTGTGCATATGCGACACTTTCACACATGCATGCTTAACAGGAACTGACACATTCTTTAACACAGAAGATAATGGCCTCATTCTTGTGTCTGTCCATTTGCTAATGTCCCATACTGTATATGCTCGCTTGGTTAGGATTCAGCCCTTATGCCCGTCTGCATTCTCTTCAATGAGTTGCAAAGTGCAAGTGCATCCCTTGGAGTGTAAATGGAGCATAATACTGTATATATTGATATGTCACATAAATCAAACAAACATTTCCTGACTATACTGCTTTCTGGTGTACTGAGGAGTTCAAATTCTGCCAGTTTTTCTAATGGTATGTAATTGTTTCACACTGGGTCATAATGGTGACTTAAAGCAGCAGTGGGTAGAATTGGAGCAAATATCATTGAAAGTAATTTTTTTAGAAAACGTTCACTATATCCTCACAGAAGTGCATGAGACAGGTAATCTGAAAAAAAAAAAAAAAATCATATGCTTCTGTGCTCCTAATGGCATCTGCCAGATTTCACAGACCGGAGGAAAGCAACCAATCAAAGCCGAGCTGGCGCCTCCTGTCTATGAGCAGCTGTCAATCACTCGTGAACACCGATTTCTCTCATTTTACAGCCAAACAGTACACTACTAGATGTTTCTGAAAACATTTGAGGTGAGAAATAGGCATTACAGTAACAGAATATTAATTCATATTTGATCAGCGCTGCCTAGATTGACCGTTTGATCGGAGTTTGCGAGTGATTGACAGCTGCCTCCGTTGAATGAACAGCCAATAAGAACGCTCTCTCTCTGAAATGACCTGTGATTGGCCAAAGTCTCCAGTCATGGGCTAGATTTTTTAAAGCCTGAAAACAGAGCCATGAGGAGGAGCAGAAGTCTAGTTTTCTCTCAGAACACTTGAATTTACAATATGCTGAAAGGTTATTATGGAATTTTTGCCCAATGATGCTAAAACACATTCTGCCTATTGCAGGTTTAGGCAAGAGGCTCTTATTCCTTCCTTTTGAAGGATTTATGTTTCCTTTTTATTTTTCTATTAGTTGTAGCTGTACTGGAAATACAGGTATAACAAAGGGATGTCACGTCATCTGTTTGACTAGGCGTTATCCAAAAGATCAACATATTTCATCAAACAACAGACTGAGCTTAGAAAAGCATAAAAATACAATGCAAACCTAATCTGAAGGAAAGAAATACTCTCGCCTCCAAAAAAAGTGAGAATAGAAAAAATTTGTATAAAAAAAACTTGATTTTATTGCAGCAGCTGTTTCTAATCTATAGTAAAAGGTTTCTGTGATCTATTCTCTGCACTGATAGACCTGGAATTCAAACTGTTAAAGTAGCTTCTTATCTTGAGACGTCATCCCTGCTGACGCCTCATCGGTAGTTTCCAACCTTGTGCCCTCACATCCAGTCGAAGATGTGACGTGAGGGTTTGTTTCAGCTTTGAATTTGATGCCACAGTTAGTGGGTTGAAAAAGCAAACTATGCATCAATCATAAGCACAGTTTGAAGAGTTTGGCCATCACTAAATAAAGAGAAAAAGCTGCAATTTGGGGCAGTCTGAGCATCCCTCAATATTTTCCCTTGAATTAATTTCCCCCATTTTAACTCTCCACTCCGCCTCCTCTTCTTTGCAAGAATGGAAGAGTTGTCTGACAACTCTCAGAGTTGTGTTGAGTTTGCTCTGTACACCCAGCGGAGGCATAAAAGATGAGAAGCACTTCTCCACCCCTTCTTATCTCTCCTCGAGCTATGTGGGTTGACTACTGCAGGAAGTCTGGAGGCCGAGTGCAGACACAAAGGGCTAGCAGATTCACAATTTAACAGCTTGTGTCAAAGCATTGGCATTTATTACTAGAGTTTATGGTGACATAATCATGGTCATCGTCGTCATAAACTTTAATTGAAAGTGTATTTTTGACCTTGGGCACAGTTCACAAAACAACCTCACCACATAAAGCACATAACCAACTGTCATAGAAATGTATTTGTGCAAATTTTCATTTTTCTGAGCACTTTAAAAGCGTCTCGTTCATGTTGGCAGATTGAAAGTTCTTTCTTTTGTTTGTTATCTCTCTGGTTCATGATTCATTTTCTTCTAAAGTAGGTTCTTTCATGTTGTAAACATGGAAAAAGTAAATTTGGGGTCATTTCTACACTGCATAATCTAATGTGGTTTGATTATTATATATTTCGGTTGCCGTGAAATACTGCAATTTGTCAGCAAAATCCCCTCAGAAATGTGCTGTAAGTTCCTGGACCACACTCTGAGAACCACAGATGAAGGATGTCTTGTTGCTACTGCTCTTTACTTTACCGTAATATCCACCCACATGGAAGTTAAGCTTCATAAATGATGTCTACTTCCCTGGTGATCTTTTTTCCACTTGACCCACAACCTCACCAATCCTCTTACTTGCTCTACCGCTCTTTTTCTCCTGCTCTGTATCATTTAACATCTGTGTATCGCGACTTGTTTTATCTGCCTCGGGAGAATAAAGAGACAGCGCTGAGCTTCCCTGGACTCCCCTTTCACTTTGCAACAGGAATAAAATCGTATTGATTTGTCCATCAGCTCACCGACAGGCTACAATAAGAAACGGGTGAAAGGCTCCACCTGAAAGCCGTTAACTTTGTTTTAATGGGATCTGTCTATTTCTGTCTATTCTGATTGACCTGAAGAGTTACAAGCTGAGTGAGAACGGGGCAGCTGTAGACCATAAATTAGCTGGAGCCTGTTGTCCCCTTTTAATACTATAAAGGAGATATGGGGGTCAGGAGGGTTGGTGCCTAATGAGAAGCTGTAATAGAACATGAGCAGCTCCTGAGACATATGATACTTAATCAGGGCGATAAGGACAGGACAGGAGAAACCCTTCGGAGGAAGCTATCAGTAAAATGACCTTTACTAACCTCAATAGATTAGCTTTCAGATGATTTAACAATGTGTTGCTCTGTCAGAGGAATTCAATGTTGAAGTAAATATCCTGTTTTGGATGACTTTCAAAGTCTGGATGATTTTCACTCAACATGTTAATACATCATTTGTGATTCTTTGGACTGTTATTCACCAGAGCTCTGTTCACAGTCACAACCCATTTTCTCAAGTGTGAATAATATCTCCTAAATATCAAAGTGAGGGAGCCAGTTTTGTGAATTGCACGCAAAAAAAAGACAATCTGCATATGAGCTCTCATTGCAACCCCAGTGTTTGTGACTCCGACATCACTCACACACCAAAGTAAATCTTCTGGTGACGCCTGGAGTCATGTTTGACTCGCATCACTGCAGATAATAGACAGCGCAGGGACGTCAGCGTTAAAAGTAGGTTGCCAGAAAAATAAACTTTGGGAGGGAATGTTGTGTGGCTCACAGAAATTAGATCAGTGATTCATCCCATCTCCAGTGAAAGACAATTACAGCTAAGATCGGCACCCATCATGTATGATCCTAATCCTGATAATAGAACTCATCCTTTTTCCTCTCTATAAGGGTGTGTTGTCTCTCACATGTGCAGCTCATAAGGGTATAAGATCACATTAATGTTTTAATTATAGCATAGCAGTGTCAATTTAAGCCTTTTCAATGTGTGCGCTGATGTGGTGCCATCTGGTGGTGAAACACTTCACCAACATTATGTGATATCTTCATTTTTACTGTCCTGCCAGCAGTGAACTGTGATACAGATGATTTATCATAAATCAATAATTCACCAAAGAAAACTAAGAGGTAAAATCAGAAAAACAGATGTCAAATCTTACACATGATCAAGAAAAAGTAGTTTATGTAGAAGAAAAGTGAAGGTTTGAAAGTTAGAGCACAAGCTCACATTGCTGTGAACAACAATTTACACTCTTCCTGGAAGTCATAATAACAATTCATTGAGCAACACATCATAACACAGAGCACTTTCAACTGGTGAACAAGGAAATAAAGAGCTGGCTTGAGATTCACGAGATTATTTTTCATGAGTCACGGACACTAACTATGAAATTGTGTCATTAAATTTAATTTACTGGACAACGAGCTTAAAAAAAAACAAAAAACTTTTCCCCACCACATGGCAAATGTCCAGTGGACAACCTCAACCTCAAAATATCCAGGTAAATAAGCAGACACAATGAGTACAGTTACACACAATGACAAATTATATAGAATAAGACACCAACAAAATGTCAACACACACACCCAGGAAGGTACAAACTCAGATGGTCTCTCTCATGATTCTTTGTAATCAAGGCACACATAAAGGCACATATACTTATGGAGCTTAAAGGTCCCATATCGTTTTCATTTTCAGGTTCATACTTGTATTTTGTGTTTCTACTAGAACATGTTTACATGCTGTAATGTTAAAAAAACATTATTTTCCTCGTACTGTCTGCTTGAATATACCTGTATTCACGCTCTGTCTGAAACGCTCCATTTTAGTGCATTGCAACGGAATTGCAACGGAATTGCGTTGCTAGGCAACAGTTTGGGTCCATTCTTACTTCCTGTCAGCTGATGTTATTTACATAAACTGCAACAGGAAATAAACTGGGACACATTTAGAATGTTTACGTTTAAAACCATGTAATGGTCTAAATATTGTAGATTTGTGACATCACAAATGGACAGAAACGGCTTGTTTCAAACGCACAATTTCTGAATACGGGCTGTGTGTATTTCTCTGTATATTGAGTGTTTTGATAGTTTAACAGTACTTATATAGCACCTAAACCTGCTTTATAATATAAAAGACATGAAAATCTCACTTTTTATAATATGGGACCTTTAACAAAATCCTCAATTTGACTTGCTCTTGTCCTTGCTCTTGTCCTTGGGTATACGGCCCATGTTATAAAATTCTAAGTTTGGCCTCATGTCGGTGAGGTGAGCGAGCCGGTTGGACATGGCAAAGAAAGCAGCGATGGCAGCGATGTCCCACGCATCCTCGCGGTCAAAGCCCACTTCCTCCAAAGACTGGAAATGCTGCTCTGTGATGGTGTCGCTGCGACACACGGCCATCGCAAAGTCCAACATGGCACGCTCCCGAGGCGACAGCTCTGCGTTCTCGTAGTTAACAACGACCTGCGGGAGAGTAGGGAAGGAGATAATTAGACAGAGTGGTCGGGAAATGTATGTGATTTAAATGAATACATAACTTTTTTGTGAAGAAAGGAGGTTATGCGCTTCAACCGTTTCACAAGGACTAGTAAGCATGTCCGGTGCTCACAGGGATAGGGCAATCTTGCAACAGGAGAGACTTCCGAGACCAGGTCCAAAGCACACTGGAGCAGATTTAAGGTAATCAACTTTATTAAAGACTAACATTTCGACGCCAACTGCATCTTCATAATTCATTAATTCATAAAGATGCAGTTAGCGTCAAAACGTTAGTCTTTAATAAAGTTGATTACCTTAAATCTGTGTGCTCCAGAGTGCTTTGGACCTGGTCTCTGAAGTCTCTCCTGTTACAAGATAACTTTTTTTTGTATCACAAAAACATTGTTTTGCTTTGATTAAAATGCCTAATATAACTTATGTGACAACTACAGTAATTGTGTATTATAATAAGCAAAGCAGGGGGAGCAGCAAAAAATCAATTAAAGATTATACCTGATCGGAAAGAGTGGGTTTCTTGGAGTAGATGCGGTGCAATGCACTGTGGGATACCACACAGTAAAGACATTTGTTGTGAATACTGGTAGCCACTACAATCATCTCACGATCTGCCTTGGTCAACCCGCCTGGAAGACAACAGACATCAAATTAATGTGAAATCGGGAAAAAACAAACACACATTCACACAACAAGAATAAAGTTTAAAGTAGAGAGCCGGCTGGCTGGTTTTAGTCAACAAAGTTTTACAGATAAATGAGTAAACTTCCTCCTGGAACAGATCCATGATATTCAGGAAGAGACCACAAAACCAAAAAAAAACATCTGTTTTTAATGTTCAGTTTAGTAGAGACGGGTTTGATTCACATCCCCTGAGAACTCTGAGGTTATAATGGGTGATTTTATTGCTCAGGATAGATTTGTATTGTAAGCTGTATAAGTGTAAATGCACAGAGGCCAATACACATGTAATAAAAAGCCAGACAGTGGTTATCCAATAACCACACACAGACTGCACAGTTGACACGGTTTGGCTTTGTGAAGTCAAATATTAGTTAGCTGAAGTTGGGTGGGCTACTCTCAGGTTAGCTTCTGTTCCAAATAGTGTCTTAATGTCTTCTTCTCATTAAGGGCTTTTTTTATTAGGTCTACCCTCAGGGTCCACATTTCTCCTGTCAGCAAGTCACAGTTCACATATAGGCAAACTAAGCAACCATTCAGTTTTATTTCACAAAATGGAAACAAGACAAAGTGCAATTGAGGTTTAAACCCCAATGAAATAAAAGGCAAAGCAATTAAAAAATCCTACTAATGTGTTCTGCAGATCTCTTTGGTTTTATTATGGCCCTCTCGCTATGACAACGAGATCTCACTCTACCTGCCAACAGCGCTTCCAACTACATTTTTAAGACCCCATTGGTGACTTTATTTAAAATAAGAGCCTATGGGCACATCAAGAAGCTTTATGAGAAGACATTAACTTCTATTTAAAGCGGTCTTCCCTGCTTGTTATGGCTGTCTGGGTTGACATCTACTGTACGTTTAGTGAGTGCAGAGCAGACACAGTCAGACTGAAAATTATACTCTTCTCACTTTCTTATAGTGGCAACGCCGTAACTTCCCAACTAGAGAGGTAAAAATGTGAATTATGTGTGCAGAGCCAAAGTTGCCTGAAAGCTACCGATTCTGTGAGAGACAAGATGCAGTCTGCGTCATTCAATCTGTATGTCTGACCACCTTTCTACCCTTTACACTGGGTGCACACCAAACCCACAGTGCCTGTTGAAAGTGTGAGTCTGTAACAAATGGGTGGTTTCCTCTCCACATAAATTGTTTCCATACCTGATTTACCGGTTTCTAGCAGACTACACGTCACTGTTAGTTCATCAAGAAACAGATTCAGTTCAGAAACAGATTTTTTTCAGATTACCTGACTCATGCACTACCGTCAGGATATAATGACCGTTTTATAAAAATAACTTTTTTTTCTTTTTTTTTATTATTAAAAGGGACTGTTTGTAACTTCTTACACGTATAAATCAATCCGGGTCGGTTTCCCATGCTCGCTCGCGTGCGTACATTCACGTAGCGCATGCACACGGGCAAGCGCGAGCAACAGGATGCTGACCTTCGTTGCCTTAACGGCCATATGTGTCGCTGTCACAACCAATTTCTAATTCTTACAAACAGTCGCTTTAAATCATATTTGCTCCATTTCTACACAGTGCAGCTTTAAGTGGTGGATGATGTGTAGGTCTGACCTTGTAGCCGGATGAGGGGTAAAGTGTGAATGATGCATTGGGCCCAGAGTGGCATAAGGGGCCTGCAACATATTTCAGGAGCCCTGAAGCTGCCTGGGATTTTTACCACCACCGCCCCTGAGTAACATAATTTACCAGCTCCACATATAGAAACATAACAAAAACAAACCTGTCTCTTTGCTCATTAGTTCATTGTAGTAAGCGAAGAAGGCTCTGAACTCTGCTGGTCTGTGAGAGAGGGCTTTGAAGACATTGGGTAAAAAGCCTCCCTGTGAAGAAGGAAACGTTGAAGTTTAAGATAAGATAAGATAAGATATGCCTTTATTAGTCCCGCAGTGGGGAAATTTGCAGTGTACAGCAGCAAAGGGGATAGTGCAAAAAACAAGATGCATCAGCTAACACAGTTAAAAAAGAGCTAAACAAAGTGTAAATAGAAGGAAGTATAAAAATAGGAGCAGTATATACAGCGTTGACAATAAACAGACTATTAACAAAATTGCACAAGCGGAAAATGATATTGCACAGTGAGAATTAAATGAAATGCCACCTGAAAATATTGCACAGTATGAATTACGCCTTAGTAGTAATAATGATAATGATATTGCACAGTCATTATACAGTATAGTGCAGTTATTGTCAGTTTTTTGGTTGTGTAAGTGGTCTATTGGGAGCAGTGCTGGTTGTGGAGTCTGAGGTAAAATAATAACACTCAATGTGAAGAGTCCACATTATATACTGAGGATTTGATGTTTACCTTTGACTCCACTTCCTCCATCACCTCCACTATATCATGCGGGAGGTCTTTCTTGGGAGGAACCGGATACCGACTGATGTTCTCTGGTGGCGGATCGCTGGAGAAATGTCTGATCCTCCGAGACGACACACATCCCGACCGGAGAGACGCCTGGACGGAGGACAGCAGAGTGTTTATACTGAAACAGCACTATATAGTAAAGCATGGTTTAAAGGTATTCAACAACTTACCAGCTGTGTGAAAACGTAAGGACGGAATAACTTGGAGACGAGCTTAGTCGCCATGTCGGCCACCTAAATCTTCTATTTACTGTTTGGTTGATGTTTCAGATGTTGACAGTCAAGTAGAGAACAACCAATCACAGAGTCGTGTTGAGACGCGCCCCGCTGTCTTCTTCTTCTTCTTTGAGGTGTATTGGCAAACTTGATTTGGTGCATTACCGCCACCAATTGGTATGGAAGTGTGGATCATTCTGGCTAATAATTACTATATCCCAAGAAAAAAGAAAAAAACAAAAAAAGAAAAAGAAGAGAAAACAAACAACCTCATATTTTTCTAATCATATTAATTTGTCTAAGATACTGAATTAATGTTCTACAACACTCATTTAGTGAGTTCTTTTGTAGAATATCTATTAAATCAAAGTGTACTTTAATCTCTTTGAGGCCTTGACTCAAATGCCTTCTTTCTTCCTCATATCTCTCACAATGCAATATGACAATATGATCTTGTTGGGTCTCTAAACTATGGTGCACGGTCTGAGACCTACTCTATATATAAAGCGTCTTGAGATAACTTCTGTTGTTTGACGCTATATAAAAATAAATTGAATTGAATTGACATGCTCCATCGTTTCCTCTTGTCCACAATAACTACATCTACCTGTGTCATGTTTACCTATTTTAAGTAGTGTGCTGTTTAGTCCAGTGTGTCCAAATCTAAGTCTTGATATGATTGTCTCATCTCTCCTGATCCTTCCCACACACTTCATTTCTCCCACTTTCCTTTGAACTCTGTAAAACCACCGTCCTTTCCTCTTTTTTTCAACAGAAAATAAAAAAAAATCAATGCCACCAATATAATTAAATAAATATGCAGGGAAGGCATTCCAGATAATGTTGGGATTCTTCAAAAACTCTATAATCCACTTGACCTTATAAGTACTATTCAAGATATTAAAATCCCAAACCTCAAGGCCACCTTGGAGGGGGAGTAACTTGACAACATGATAACCCACAAAGTACGAGAACTTGCAAAAATACTCTCGCGAGATTTTCTGCCCGACGACCTATCCTACCCGTAACATGAATAATCTCGCGATAGTTGTACAAGTTGTGGGGTACCATCTAGACGGATTCTGGTGCACTACTCCTCCCCGCCGCCAGGGGTCAGTGTGAAGGGGACTGGTGGAGTGTTGCTATGGTTGCCTGTATTTTATGCTGTTTACAAGTCAACAAGCCCCACAGATGATTTAATTTAAGTTTAATATAAAACCCCTTTTAGTGCAGGTTTTCTATATGCTTTCTGCCAGAGTATGTTGTTCTGGATTTATTCCATAACCGTGTAAATCTAAATGGGACGTTACGCTCCTACGAGACAAAACACAGGGCAACAAAATAAACCTTTACATGACCCGGAAGTGATTTACTCTCGAATGAGCTAAAGGCTTTCATTCATAAAGTGAGAGACGCTTTGGATAATTTATCAAAACAAGAACATTTATCGAGTACGAATTGGACATTACAGCACAAATGTTTTACCATGTAAGTATGTGTATTACCCTCTGTGTGTATGAGCCGGCTAATAGCAGTGTGTTGGTGTTTTGTTTAACAATGTGTGCCTATGATCGGTTAGCATAGCTAATGTAACGTTAGTTATGCGATACATGCTGTCCCATAATCTGTGAGCATTTAAGTAGTTACATTCTTTAAATTTAAGCCACCTGGACTATTGCTCAACTGTATGGTCTTCTGCACCGAAAAGTGTACTGCGGAAACTACAAATTGCCCAAAACAGAGCTGCAAGACTAGTCTTACACTGCCCCATAAGAACAAACACAGACAGCATCATACACTGCCATGGTTACCAGTAGAGAGAAAAGACTCGCCTTAGGCACAGCGGCATCCTTTAGTAACAGCATTTATTCTACGAAACCAGAGTTTTTATACAGTCAAATTACCAAATGCAGAGACGTTCACAGTCATTTCACCAGAACAGTAGGTGATGGCCAAATCATGTCATCTAACCCAAAATCTAATGCCTTAAAAAAGACAGTCATTTATCGTGCCATCAATCTCTGGAATAGCTGCCCTCTTTACATCCGTCAATCCTCTAACAAATCCTCATTCAAACACCATCTAAGAATACATTACTTAAGCAGCTGATCCATAGTCCAGTGTTGGCCATGTATGGTTTTTCTTTTTGTTCCTTTTCCCTGATGATGGGCCTTGAGGCTAAATGTTTGTGGAAGATGGGTATGAAGGTGAAATTTATATATGTTTGGAAAATGTCAATGTTATTAGTGTAACACAAATATGATGTTGTATATAGTATGTATGTGATAAATGTAATGTACTTGATTTTGGACCCCAGGAAGACTAGCTGGTGCCATTGGTATCAGCTAATGGGGATCCTTTTTAAATAAAATAAAATAAATAAATAAATGTTAGCTGAACAAAACTTCTCCTTGCTGCATTGATTAGCATTGTTGTTTTATATAGCCATGCAGAAATACCACCAGTTTTCTCTCGTCTTTGAGTAGGTAACATTAGATGCATAGAGGCAGTACCCACAGGATCACATTTATAACTTGAAACAGTAAAATATCTATAACATCATGCATACCACACTATCAATGGAAATGTTGTCATATAATGCACATATTTTTTGTGTGTTATCAGATTTCTTTGGAGCATGAAATCCTGCTCCACCCGAGGTATTTTGGCCCCAACCTCCTCAACACCGTGAAGCAGAAGCTTTTCACAGAAGTGGAGGGTACCTGCACTGGCAAGTGAGTGGCTGCAAAGACTACATTGTTGAGCAATTACATGCAAGTAACTTGCTGTTACAGAAGCTGTAATTTGACTGGAAATTCAGGTTTAGCCTGTCATTTAAATGGCATGTTGCATATATTAGGTTGGAACAGATGTTACTAGGTAAAGTGCAGTAAACTTCAAGCCTATGCAGAGATACGTGTGGACAAACTTTCAGGGGAAGAGGCAGAAATAAATAAATGTGCATTTCCGTCTCCTTCAAAGGGGATAGACAATATGATAACTTGTGTCATAATATGTGTAATCATTTGAAATACTTTAGTTTAGCTAAAGTCATTTTGGCATATGGAAAACAATGCTTAAAACTGTGTGTGTTAACATGGTGATTTAAAAAAAAAAAACAGATCAGGGCTGATATTTGTTATGCCCTTTAAGTCGTCATGACAGTATCAACATGCATGACAAAGTTACTAACTTTGCATTCATATTCCTGCATGTCACTGATGAAGTCATTGATTTTTGTGTGTCCCTCTTTCAGGTATGGCTTTGTCATCGCAGTCACCACCATTGACAACATTGGGGCCGGTGTAATCCAGCCGGGGAGAGGGTTTGTCCTCTACCCAGTCAAGTACAAGGCCATTGTGTTCCGCCCATTTAAAGGGGAGGTGGTTGACGCCGTGGTCACTCAGGTTAACAAGGTGAGGGACAATACAGTGCAGGTTTACTGACCACTACTGACTGCAGATTTTTAAGCAGGATCATTATCTTTCTGTGATGATGTGAAATCTGACATATTGATACTATAATAAATCATCTTGACATGGCACTACTCACTAACATTTTCTAATGTCCAAAACGTGTACATTTACTTCTGAAGAATCTGCAGTTATATAACTGGTTACTTTAATAGCCAAAACTCATGTTTACATATGCTTTCCAACTAAACATGTTGTTAGAAAGTAAAATTAGATGCTTTGTGATATAAATTGTATTATTTATAAGGATAACATTTGGCAAATATAATTGTAAATACCTGTATTTTGTTTGGTCTCATGAAATTCCCTCTGCACATCTTTTAACGATATCACAGTAAATGTGCCTCCTGTGAAGAGTTAATGCTTATGTAGTGGTTGATTTGTTGACGTAATCAATAACTAATAATGGAAATTATTCTTTTGTGTCTTATCTAAATTATATTTGTGTCTGCTTCTTGCAGGTCGGATTGTTCACAGAAATTGGTCCCATGTCTTGCTTCATCTCTCGCCACGTGAGTCAGCAGATTAACGTCTATAGTTGTTGACCAAATCGGCCGGCTTTAATACGCTTTTCGATTTACATTATCTTTATCTCACGAGAAACTTTGTTTTTGCAGTCCATCCCTTCAGAAATGGAGTTTGACCCCAACTCCAATCCTCCTTGTTATAAGACAGTGGATGAGGTAAGAAAATTTATTATTTCTTGTTATCAATCAGTAGTTTTAAAAAAAAAAATCAAATCAAATCACATTACACAAAAGTTTTAAATAAAATAAATGTTTTTCTTGCTTTACAAAATTAATAAATGAGCACCTAAAATCCAGGTAATTATAATAACACTGGTGTTAAAGAAGGTATTTTTCAGGAAACGTAAGAAAGCAAGAGTGAAACAAAAAGTATAACGTCATAAATTCAGTATACAAAGTAGTTGCGGTGCTGCATACTGTTCTGCTCCTTTCATTTTACTGTTGCTGAGTCTTGGATGTGTTCTTCTCTTCTTTTCAAGGACATTGTAATCCAGCAAGATGATGAGATCCGGCTAAAGATTGTTGGAACAAGAGTGGACAAGAATGACATTGTAAGTGCTTTCTTATCTTTTATTTTAGGACTGCACATTTCTCCTTGCTATTGGTAAAAATAACAAGAAAAGGTGTGTCACTATATATCTCAGATGTTACTTACTGTATGTTGATATATGAGAAGTTAACAAGCTTTTCATTTGTTTTTCAGTTTGCCATCGGCTCTCTCATGGATGATTATCTGGGTGAGTATTACACAGAATATTGTCATACAGGTGGTAGATCAGCTCGATGGCAGGGGGCGGACTGGCCATCGGGAAGTTCAGGAACACTCCCTAAACAGCCGATCCAATACAGGATGAATGCAAGAGGATGCTCTTGATATAATAATTTGACGTCAGCAGCTGTTTGCACTTGTAAACATAATGTCACAATTATAGCAGTTGAATTGGATGTAGCCTACATTCAAGATAAAAACATAAGTAATATCAAGATGAAATGTCATTAAGGAATGCGGTTAGAACAGTGCCTTACGAGGCGTTCCACAAACGGAGAAGGGCAGAAAGTTCGATCTTTTATAAGTCGTAGGTGCTGAAAACTCTTCCGCAAAGGATAAACCAGTGTATCTAGCTTATAGCTCCTCCAGCAAGCCTCCTTGATCCTCAAGATGCATTATAGGAATTGGGACATCCTTCAAGATGGAGTGCTGAGATCAATTTCGGGGTCACAGGCCAGAGGAGCGAGGAGATATGGAGGCACAAAATCGAGAAATCAGAAAGACCCCTAGGCTTGCCTGGCTAATCTTTATTCGCTTTAGTGCGGTGGTGATGTGCTTATGCAAATTGAGGAGGCAGGTGTCCGCAAGACATCCTAAAGTGTCATGAGGGTCTTTAGCACCATCAAATTCTCTTTATACCACAAAAACTGTATTAGTGTTAAAATTACTGCCAAAAAATGTTCAGCATAAAATGCCTCTCCATCTAAAAAGTCCGGGTTAAATTTCTGTCTCCGTACGTCCCTGTTCGCCTTGCATATATTTATTTTATGTCGAATAATTCTGCACAATTAGGAAAACATGGTATTGCTTCAATGTGGCTACTGTGGTTGAGGTGGAATAATTTTAGCTGTGCTGTGTATGACCTGAGTTATAAAATGTTTTTATTTTCTGTTTTATGATTGATCGTTGAACTTTGCCTTCTGTTCTTTTATTTCCAGGTCTTGTGAGCTAAATTCGCCCCAGAGGAGAGCACATTTCACATGGGACATTTTATGTAGTAGTTATTTTGTTGTTGAAATTAATATTTTTCTACACCGATCATCTGACTTCATTTTGATATAATGCTGCGCATATTACATTTGTTTCTATTGGAACCAGTGTAAGATTCAATGAAAACCCAGGAGAATGCTTGCTAAATTTATAGTAAGATGGCATACAATGCAGAAGCTTCAAGGAGAGGAAAACATGCACATTCTCAAAATTGTTTGTGGTGCTGGGAGTAGATCCCCTGCAATATGTACTTTTTCAAAAAAATGACTTGCTCCCGCACACACCTTTCTCTGCTTTATTAGTCAGAGTTTCGGTCAACAAGGACCGTCATCAGGACATTAGGAGAAATGTCTGGATGAAGGTCCTTGTTGACCGAAACGTTGACTAATTAAGCAGAGAAAAGTGTGTGCGGGAGCAAGTCATTTATTTGAAAAAATACAATGCAGAAGCATACTAATGTACTGTTTCTTTCATGTAGAATTCACAATTTCTATCCTGACTATATTTTGTTTGTTTTTTTGTACCTGGACTGTAATAAAGTATTTGTTAATATCTCTACATCCTTTTTTCATGTTAATATCACAGTATGTTAATATCTTGTCAAGAGTATTTAAAGTGCAAAGAGACCTGGATGTGCTGCTGCATCAGTGTGATGTGGCAAAGCATCACCTAACATGGGACGGAACGTGAACGCGGATATTTCTCAGGTGCGCGCACGTCGTGTGGCCGTAAATACGTCACCGGAGCGCTCGCTCTTTCTTTCTCTCGTCCTGAAGATGGCGGCAGGGGTGAGTACGATGGAAAGATGGCTAGTTTTTAACTATCCTGGCGCAATCCGCCTAACATCAGACCCATCTGCACCGCTACTGAGCACTTTAACACGTAAACAAGGCTTTAGGACTGTTAGGTAGACATTAATGGGGATATTTACGAGGTATTTCATTCAGAGTTCATACAAAACGGTGGTTAGCTTGTTGCTATCCTGACGTCGCATTCACAGTGAATGACGCCCCTCTGCTGACCCAGGATACTGCCACGTTACCCAGGCTATTGTCAAGATAACCTACTTGTGTTTTCACCTGAAATTGGCGTATATGTCCTGTTTTTTGTAACCTATTTTTGAGTTAGTCTAAAGCCAACGTTACTCAGTCTAAAGCTATACAAACAGAAGACTACTTTACCGGCTAAGGTAGCATCAGTTAGCATTTTAAAGCAGGCTAAAACAAACCACGTGAATATAGCTCTCTGTGTGCTCGTAGCTGATAAATTAGGTATATTTGGCCGTGGCAGCAGGCAGTTTTATCTAAATAAATTGCACTAAAAGCTTCCCCTGTTTATATTTATATATCACATCTACTTAGCCTGTTTTATTTGCTTTATAACTGTGTTTAACCTGTTATATGTTTTATAAGTATTTGTTTTAAAGTACTGACCAGAAGTGGCAGATGTGAATTTCGTATTTAATACAATGACAATAAAGCTTTCTATCTACCCTGCTCCAAGTCCATTTAAATGGTCGAGCATCTAGATATGGCTAAGATTAGCATCATACATTAATGTCAGTCAGACCAAGCTATCATTTATAAACTAGTTTTGTGGCTTTCTTCCACATACCACAGTTCCTAAATATTTCATATTGTATTTAAAGAATAAGACCAGAATATATGATTTTGTTTTTGTACCATACCACAGTAGTGAGTTATTACCATGAGGACATTTTTAAGTCAACTTATTGTTAACCTGCCAGCAAAAAGGTGCTGCATGTATGTTCAAATTAGTGTTTTTTTATTAAAAAAAATATAATTGTTGTGTTGTCTCCCCTCCTTTTTCCAGACTCTGTACACGTACCCAGAGAACTGGCGGGCCTTCAAGGCCCAGATTGCAGCCCAGTACAGTGGGGCTCGCCTCAAAGTTGCCAGCGGCTCCCCTGCCTTCACCTTCGGGCAGACGAACCGTACCCCTGCCTTCCTCAACAACTTCCCTCTGGGCAAGGTT
The DNA here is from genome assembly GCA_916701665.1 of Sebastiscus tertius. Taxonomy (NCBI): domain Eukaryota; kingdom Metazoa; phylum Chordata; class Actinopteri; order Perciformes; family Sebastidae; genus Sebastiscus; species Sebastiscus tertius. Next base: position 42,225 of record CAKAOH010024538.1, on the reverse strand, counting down.
AGTGCTGTTGTGTTTGCCGTTTTGGACCTTTTTTTCACAGTAGCCCTTGTTTCAGTGTCGACAATGAATGTGGCGAATAAGTTAATGCACTCAAATCTCTTAGCCTAAATTAAATTAAGTAGAAAGGTTTTAACCAGTTTGACTACGACACAGATGTCTCATCATGCACTTAACTGCTTGATTCTCTGGATAAAAACATGCTCAATTGTTCTTGAATTCTGCCATTGTAGGTACCCGCCTACCAGGGAGATGACGGTTTCTGTCTGTTTGAGAGTAATGCCATTGCTCACTACTGTAAGTCAATTATTTATTATTCAAATGGTTAACTTAAGTGTCTAGTGCATTATCAATGTGGTGTTCATCCAGTACATGGGGCCCTGGCTGGAAGGCAACTATTAGTTATACCTGATGGACAGGTTAAATGTTTGTGTGCAAGGTTGCATTGTTTGCTGCATTCCGTCAGATGTTTTAACTAGTCTGCTCTTGTAACTGCTTTTCCATGCATGCTTTTAAAGGGAATACATTAATACTGAAATACAGAGTTAAAGCTTCAGTAGGCAGAATGTTTTGGAGTATAATTGGGCAAACGATAATCTTTCAGCATATTGTAATTCAAGTGTTCTGAAAGAAAACTAGACTTCTGCACCTCCTCATGGCTCTGTTTTCAGGCTTTAATAAAATGTAGCCCGTGATGGGAGACTTTGGATCAGGTCATTTCAGAGAGAGCGTTCCTATTGGTTGTGCTCCAGCTGGTGGGCGGTGCTTGGTATTTCCTCAACATAGCTGCCGGGTCACAAACTCTCATTTTACTAAGAACAAGTTGATAATGGTAAAAATAATTTTAATATATAAAACCAGAAGATAAGTATTATAAATATAAAATGTTAGAAGATGGAATTAATTAAATGTGTTGGGAGGTAATGGGCCTGAATACTTGTCAAGAAACTCCCCGTCATTGGGCAAGGCAGTGTCCAGTCATGGCACCAAGTCTTAATCTGATGGGGGAAGAGAAACTAGAGACCATGTTCATCCCAGTCATCTCTTGTTCAGTGAGTTAAAGGCTGGTTCATGCTATGGGCACAAACCAGATTGAACCTCAAGATCTACAGTTGATCTGAGGGTAGTGAAACATGACTGTAAGATGGGTTAGGTTGTGTAAGTAGTCCGTAGTGCTTCAGTCTGACTTTCCACGTCCTATAATGTAGTTAAATTTAAGGTAGCAGACAGTAACTGTCCCTACCTTTTTTTTGTTTTTTTAGGGCTGGGACAATACACCTATCTCCCGATTCGATACTATCACGATACTTGGGTGATGATTCGATTCTGCGCCTCCTTGTGGCTCTGTTTTCAGGCTTTAAAAAAATCTAGCCTGTGATGGGAGACTTTGGATGACAGGTCATTTCAGAGAGACCGTTCCTATTGGTTGTGCTCCTGCTGGTGGGCCGTGCTTGATATTTCCTCAACAGATCTCAACATGGCTGCTGGGTCACAAACTTCCTCATTTTACAGCTAAACAGTACACTACAAGATGTTTCTGAAAAGATTTGAGGTGAGAAATAGGCAATACAGTAACTTAATTAATTAATTAACGTAATTAATTCATATTTGATCAGCGCTGCCTAGTTTAACTGATCGGAGTTTGTGAGTGATTGACAGCTGGCTCTCATTGACGGCAGCTGGACAGCCGATTCCAGATCAGCTCTGACTGTTTTCCTCCAGTCTGAAATCTTGCAGATGTCATTAGGAGCAGCGGGGGACACATATGCACATGATTTTTTTTTTTTCGTGCACTACTGTCAGGATATAATGACCGTTAGGATAATCACTGGCAAATGTATTTTGCATCAGTGTGGGGAAATGATTTACAGACTGTAACAACCATCTCGTAATCAATGATGTCCATCAGCCCTACATGAAAACCCAACTTTCTATGCGCTCTGTGAACAGAAACAAATGATGACATTATGAATAGAATTTTTTATTTTTAAAAAAAAAATCTAATTCTTGAACACTTTCCACCTTTCAGTGAGCAATGATGCCCTGCGTGGTGCCTCTCCCCAGGCCGCAGCCCAGGTGCTGCAGTGGGTGAGCTTTGCTGACTCTGAGATCATCCCTCCAGCCAGCGCATGGGTCTTCCCCACTCTGGGAATCATGCAGTTCAACAAGCAGGTTTGCAGTTCAGCATTTTTCTGGTCCATCTAAAGACTTAAATGATTATTTGGTAGCTACGGTGGTTGGCCGGAGTGTGACACCCTGTAGTTGAGACTTGGCACATGACCATGTAGTGCAGTAAATATGTTGTGCAATCCTGCATAGTCATTCTTCTGTCTGGGTTTGTCCAGGCCACAGAGCAGGCCAAGGAGGACGTGAAGAGGGCCCTTGCGGTGCTGAACCAACACCTGAACACCCGTACCTTTCTGGTGGGGGAGAGGGTCAGCCTTGCTGACATCACGGTGGCTTGCTCCATGATCTGGCTCTACAAACAGGTTGGACACAAAACCCAGCACATAACAGTTACAAAAAGCCACACACTGTTCATTCATTTTGATCTCTGTAATGATATTTGAGTCGAGATGCTCTCCAGAAGGCCTTAACGTCTCTCTGTCCCCTCTAGGTCCTTGAGCCTTCTTTCCGTCAGCCTTACCCCAACGTGACTCGCTGGTTCAGCACCTGTGTCAACCAGCCCCAGTTCAAGGCTGTCCTTGGAGAGGTCAAGCTGTGTGAAAAGATGGCCCAGTTTGATTGTGAGTCATTAGAAATATGATCGGAAGGCGCGCGCGCACACACACACACACACACACACACACACACACACACACACACACACACACTCACTCTCACACGTGGAGTACGAGGCTGGCTGATGGAGCATACTGTGTAATTCAAAGGATGAAGTTAGACATGCCTTTCGTCACAGAAGTTGTAATTTCAGCTGAAGTGATTAAAGCTAAAGTCTTTTCTGTTTACAAGTTTGCGGTAGATTAATGGTTGTGGCTAAAGGATTGCACTAATAAAACTGAATGGCATTTGACAAACGGCTATTATTTGTTAAAGTGTGACAATAATAATGAAATACAGAATTACTTTCAGGGACAGAACATGTCCTTTTTAAACAAACATCAAATGTCTTGCAATATTTCACAATTCATCTCCAAAGACCTAGCCAGAAAGGAAGCTCCCCTCTTTAGTGAAACCAGCTGGTCCCCTGTCTTTGGGCAAGGCGGTGTCCATTCATGGCACCAAGTCTTAATCTGACAGGGGAAGAGAAACTAGAGACCATGTTCATCCCAGTCATCTCTTGTTCAGTGAGTAATAGGCTGGTTCATGCTATGGGCACAGTAAAAAAAGAGACGACCTTTAGGGTATTGAAATATTATGTTATAAAAGACAGAACTACTCAGGTTTCTTAGTTTTGAGTGCACAACCCAAGTCAGATAATTGGAACATTTAACTGAAAACATGTTTTTGTTCCGTTTCTTCAGCCAAGAAGTTTGCAGAGATGCAGCCCAAGAAAGAGACCCCTCCTAAGAAAGAGAAGGGAGGAAAGGAGGCAGCCAAGCCCCAGGAGAAGAAGGAAAAGAAGAAGGAAGAGAAGAAGCCAGCCCCTGAAGAGGATCTGGATGAGTGTGAGGCTGCTCTGGCCTCTGAGCCCAAAGCCAAGGATCCCTTTGCACACCTGGCAAAGAGGTAGAAATAGATTTGTGCTTTCCTTGTCTAAAGCATTGGTATGCTTTTTTTTTTTTTTTTTGTAAACATTTTTAGCTAAGACTTTCTAGATCAGCAGTGGCCAACCATGTCCCACAGAGAGCCAATAGCCAGCAGATTTCCATTCCAATTGATCACCTCAGCAGATCATTTCCCTGAATACTTAATAGTGACCCGTGGGTGGAGGTGGTTGACTCTGTGCTGCATTTTGAACATTCAGTGGCATATTGAACATTGAATTGTTCACATTGCAAGATTTGTGCTCTCCATATGTTAATAATACATTTTATTTATGTGGTACATTTCATAACATGAAATGCAGCTCAAAGTGCTTCACAAGACAAACAAATCAGTAACACAAGTATTAAAAACCGGGTACACGAGGAGTGAAAACAATAAAATAAATGAATACCAAATAGGATAATATTATTAATAAAAGCAAGTTGATAGTGGTAAAAACTATTTTAAGATGTAAAACCATAAGACAAGTATGATAAATATAAAATAATGTTAGAAAAGTGTAGTTAATTAAATGTAATGGGCCTGAAAACTAATCAGGAAACTCCCCCTTCATTGGGCAAGGCAGTGTCCAGTCATGGCACCAAGTCTTAATCTGATGGGGGAAGAGAAACTTGAGACCATGTTCATCCCAGTCATCTCTTGTTCAGTGAGTTAAAGGCTGGTTCATGCTATGGGCACAAACCAGATTGAACCTCAAGATCTACAGTTGATCTGAGGGTAGTGAAACATGATCGTCTTGAGTGACCACTTGTGCAGATGCCTACATACACAGACAGCAGATATATATAACCTGATCTCATTCTTCCTTTTCTTTTTTTAGTGCGTTTGTCATGGACGAGTTCAAGAGAAAGTATTCCAACGAGGACACCATGACAGTAGCCATTCCCCACTTCTGGGAGCACTTTGACCACGAGGGGTACTCAATCTGGTACAGCCAGTACAAATATCCCGAAGAGCTTACCCTTACCTTCAAGAGCTGCAACCTTATCACAGGTGAGTCTCAGCAGCAGCCACTTTACCCAACACCTTCAATGCCTTTTAGGGGTTGTATAGTATATTTAAGTTATTTTCTTATTGTCCTACTTATTTGTCATCTGGAGCAATATGGTGATTCAGTGGTTGGAAAGAAAAGCTCCATTACCTCCATTTGTTCACATTGGCTCCCATTTGTCCAAAAACATTGCAAGTATGTTTTTATAATAGTGGTGTACATCATGTTTGTTTCGTTAACACAATAGGACTCAATCCTTGCTCAATTTAAAGGTTGCTGTTTGTAACTCTTTATTTTAATTAATGGGTTGCAAGTTAGGCTTGTATAATTATTAAACGTCCTCTGGAGTAGGGCTGCAGCTATTATTTTTATTGTCGATAAATCTGTTGATTATTTTCTCGATTAATCAATTAGTTGTTTGGACTACAAAATATAAGAAAATGGTTAAAAAAAAAAAAAAAAAAAGACGATCAGTGTTTCCCAAAGTCCAAGATGATGTCTTTTGTCCACAACTCAGATATTCAGTTTGCTGTCTTTGAGCAGTAGAGAAACCAGAAAATATTCACATTTAATTTAATAGTTGACAACTGGTAGATTATTTGTTGCAGCTCTAATCTGGAGACCTAGTCTGTAGATTCTTTAGTGACATAAACCGGTTTGCCGTGTGGTTTTGGCCAATATTTCTATGTAGCACAGCTTTTCTGTTTTTAAGATCATGCTCAGAATACATAACTAAAGATGAGTAACACGTTTTGGTCGCTGCTCAAGCCTGTGCTTGTCTTGGGAATTATTACATTTTAAAACTGCTGGTCAGAAACGGGCCTGTACACCAACCGGAGAAACTCCCCTCTTTGGGGAAAGCAGATGGTCCCCTGTCTTTGGGCAAGGCGGTGTCCATTCATGGCACCAAGTCTTAATCTGACAGGGGAAGATAAACTTGAGACCATGTTCATCCCAGTCATCTCTTGTTCAGTGAGTAATAGGCTGGTTCATGCTATGGGCACAGTGAAAACACCTTAGGGTACTGAAATATAGACGGAACTACCCTACTGGTGTTAAAGTCTTGGCCTTTGTATTTGGCCATATCAAAAACAAACATGACTGCATTGGTCAACGTGTTAAGTACATATGTTGAAATTTTGTTTTCTATTGATTTGCTGAAATGTCTCAAACCCCATCCATGTTCTTCGCAGGTATGTTCCAGCGCCTGGACAAACTCAGAAAGAACGCCTTCGCTAGTGTCATCTTGTTTGGCACCAACAACGACAGCAGCATCTCTGGCATCTGGATCTTTAGAGGCCAGGACCTGGCCTTCACTGTAAGTATTGAAAAGGGTGAACACACTTTCCACTATGTCCTGACCTGATAACATCCTCACCGTCAAGCATTTAATGCTGGTTTTTCAACCAACCAATCAACTGATTTGGGCAGTCATTGATGTGTGTAGTCACTATTAGGGGGGTCACGATTCTCCAAATCCATGATGCAATTCGATTTTATGGTCACAATTTGGTTTTTGATTCAAACATGCCATTGTTAGACTATGGAGTCTTGATTCGTAATCCTCAACAGATCATGGGTTTTATGCCCCGACAACTGTCATTTACACTTTCATAGTCTTCTTAAAAAGTGGCTTCATGGTATCAAGTGTGATATTTTACTCGACAGCCTGAGTAATGACATTTATTTCACCAGTCAATTGGGGAACAAGCTGTTAAACAGCAAAAAGAAGATCCGCTAGATGGCAGGAGTGTACATTACAACAACAGCTAGTTTCACAGAGTCTGAGGTACACCTGAATGCACCATGTCAGCACCTACACTACGGCGAGCATGAACCCCGCTTTACCGTACAAAGCGATGTAGATAGTGTGGCTGACATTGCCAAACCATTTGCTAAGCACAAATTTCTTTGGTTGCTGCGGTCTCTAAATGTTCCGCAGCTTCCAAACAAGTTCTTCTGTCAACGACATGTTTGTTGTTTACATAAGTCACAGGAAGTTATTTTCCGTCACCTCTGACTCTGGCAGCGGCCATTGTGCCGCTAAAGGCTACCGGTAAGATATGCTGTCGTCTTTGAAGTGGTTTTGTTTGTTTGTTTTTCCTTTGGCTGCACGCAAGTAGGCGGGAGCAGCGAGAAAAATTTTTTTTAGAGAATTGACAATCCTGTTTTTTGACTTCAAAGGTCAAAATTGAAAGCTCATTTTGATCGTCTTTTTTTGTATTTGGAATCAATCGTGACACCCCTAGTCACTATAAAATACTTTGACTGCAGCTTAACATTAAACGGATGTTTTCCTGACAAAATGTGGGAGTTATTGGACGGTCCCCTGTCTTTGGGCAAGGCGGTGTCCAGTCATGGCACCAAGTCTTAATCTGACAGGGGAAGAGAAACTAGAGACCATGTTCATCCCAGTCATCTCTTGTTCAGTGAGTAATAGGCTGGTTCATGCTATGGGCACAAACGGTATCTAAGATCTAAAGTTGACTTTAAATATAAGATGTTGATGGGTGTCCTCACTGCTTTATTCTAAGTGAAGTGACTTTACTAGATTAGACTGCAGCTCAGAATTGAACAGATTGCATGCGATTTGAATGGGTCTTATCTGTAAATGTTTTATAACTCTACATTCTTCAGATTGTTAAAGCACACATCGCAGCTTTCTTTGTCTGCATTTCAATGCACACCATGTGATGGTCCAAGTGTTCTCTACTGGATAATCTTATCATCTGATAATCAGTTTATCTGACCCAAAAATAATTCACTCACATTCAAATAACATGTTTTTTATTCCCCTCCTAGCTGTCTGCAGACTGGCAGATCGACTACGAATCATACGACTGGCGTAAGCTGGACTCAAAAAGCGAGGAGTGCAAGACCATGGTAAAGGAGTACTTCAATTGGGAGGGTGACTTTAAGCACGTTGGTAAAGCCTTCAACCAGGGCAAGATCTTCAAGTGAGAGGACACTGGGCCGGTCTGAACGAAAGCAAACTGCGCTTCTGCTTTCCAGCACTTACAACCTATTGACTTTCAGCCACCATGTGCTTACTTTACTGCAAGAATGACTGTGTAAGACGAGAGTGAATGGTCTCAGTGGCCCCAAACTGGTTTTTCTGTTGTTTGACCTGCGAAATAAAGCATTTTCCACAATGCCATCTATGGGATTTTGATGTCCGTGGTGTGACTTCAGTCTGTCTGGTTTCAAAGTTTTGTGTTTACATGCCAACCCATCTACAAATTGGTTTCCTTCATCTTTTCCCAGTCAGAGTGCCAACCAGCAAAGCGAGAAATGAAATATTAATGACAAAACATTTCATTTGATACACAACTATCAACAAACAGACTTTCAAAGCAATGCTACAACAGTTTAAAATCATGTTTTTGGGGGGCGTTTTCCAGTCAAAAGTAAATTTAAACTTTATTAGAATTGTCCTTTACATACAGGTGCGCACATGAAATTTGCATTTAACCCATCCTAAGCATTAAAAGCACCCGGGAAACTAGTTGAAGTGAAAACTAGAAGTACCACAGTTAAGTTTATTCAACACGTGATATCCCTGTTGTATTGTACAACAGCCCACACGTCTTACCACACCCAATGCTGGGTGTGGTTGGCAATGTGTCAAGCGTCGGTGAAACGAAACTTTCAGCTTGGTGAAAAGACAACAACGCTTGTGACTCACTATAAAAGAGAACGAGGCATGTTTTGTTCTACTTGTACTGCTGATATTGTGAATGGGTGAATACATCTAGCATGCATTCTGACTGGGAATCATATAACACTTGAATTAGGAGCAGATGTTTATCACAGTTACTTTCTACACTGTAACCTAAAGGTTCAGCTGCAGTGCTCTCTGATTCCAGCAGGGGGCAGCCAAAGACTAGTCATTGGAAAGCTGTTGCTCTTGTTGAATGGGGAGCATCCCACAGAGAGAGAAAATGACTGGGCTGAGCTCTGTGGTTTGCTCACTCTGAGACAAGAATGTCTGCTTTAAACTATGGGTTGTTGTTTTGATGTTTCTGGTGCTTCCCCAAAGAGAGGAAGCCTCAAACAAATCTTTATAAAGAACATCCACTTGGATGCCCTTTAAAATGTCTTCTCTGAGGCCAAGGGTCACTAACACAAAACGTGCACTTTTTCCTCTTAAGTTTCACTGAGTGAGATGTACAAAATGTAGCTTTGTTATATCTTTGACCAAAAACCTTTAAGTTAAATCCACTTAGTAATTTCATGAATGCAGGTACATTGAGGAAATGAGAAAAGCCTGCACTCCATCTACAACATTACTTAAGTAGACTGTTGCAGCCATTCTGATCTTTAATTAATCCATCTACAATTTAATTTCAAATAGCCTACATGAACAAACAGTATATTTTGAATGCATTGTGTTTAAATAGAACTTATTTACTTCATAGTTCTATAAATCTGTTTTGCAGTTTGACCACACCCTGCTAAAATGCAGAAATGACGTTTTCTTTGGTGCCGACTTCTGCAAGTTGGTGTCGTTAGACGAATCATTTGTTTCAATCGGACACACCCAACCGTACTGAAGTTTGTGTCGCATTTGTTATTGGTTGTTCCCACACCTGCAGCCTGGCTTATCCTGTCACTTCAGCTATAGCTGATTTCTTTGTTTGGTGCGTCATTGTGTGTAATCTATAGCTGCAGGAAAAATAGGACACCTGGACCAGCCCATATAATGCATTCAGTTTATTTAAATTCATAACTCACATCTACTAGTCTTGAGATTTTCAGTTGTGTATTTAGCCCAATTGATCCTAGTTTAAACCCTGAATAAATCTAAAGTTGAGAAGATCTTGGGTGAATCTGTTTTTCTCTCTGACACACACACACACACACGCACACACACACACGAGAGAGATGCACAAGAACGAAATTGCATCCAGGAGTGAGTCAGATGTGTCATTTTTTCCAGCCTACTAAGCGTGATTCAAGTTCATTTTGGTGCAACCATCTTCCACCATAGTGTTGTTGAATCAGGGAGGCCATTTTAGTTTGTTCTGTGGTCTCATGGAAATCAGAAAATGGAAATGTTCCCACAACAGCAAAGCGCCCAAGTCCTTGAACACATGACTCACCCATCCTGTGGATCGTGGTGGAAGAGGGCTGTAACTTGAGCAAATAACTTGAGCTTCATCCACAGCAGTTACAACACCGCTGAGGGCTAACCCTTTGATTGCTGAAGGAGTGGCGTAACAAAAGCCTTTTTCATCAGGCAATCAAATATATGAAATTAGCGTGAGGAAATCACAAGCAGTTTTAAACTCATGAGGCCAGTTTCCTACAAAGTGGCTGCAATATTGAGTCCATACGATATCCTGGTCCTTAAATTATGTTTAGTTACTTCAGAGTTAAAAAGCTAAACTAAAGCCAGCCACAAGAACAATACGCAGTTTTATGCCAACAGCAACATTTTCTCTTCCAGCCCTGCCAACCTTCCTCCTCCCCTGGTCTTTATTTCTCTCTTGGCCACACACACACACACTCACTACTTCTTTTTCCTTCCTCTCTCCTCGCTCTCTGGACATTTTTTTCTATATCTATGCACGGACATAGAAAGTGGTGGTGGTGGCGGTGGGCTTCCTAAAAGCAGTTGTGAGGGAGTTATGGCGAGGGAGGAGCACAGAGAGAGAGACTGTATTGTTTCACCACATAAGGTCCCTGTGTGACTGTCAGCCCCCTGTAGGAGCTTTAAGCATGGTATGCATGTGCTGAGCATCTGGTGGTGGAAGACACACATCTGGAAAAGAGTGAGGCGGCCAGTGGGGGGGCTTGAAACAGCGTGGTGAAGAGCTAACACGGGGGGAGTCTGAGGCTGAAATCCAACAATGTTTTCTCTAAAGAAAGCTCAATACATTGCAGATGCTATTGCTACAGAAGTTCTTCTGCGGGTTTAAGCGTTTTTGTGACTCTAGAAAGTTATAATTAGACAGTAGAAGGAGCAGTTTTTGAAAGTTGTGAGCCGCAAAGTCCTTAAATAGATATTTCTACCCCTTTAGAGATGTTTGCTCGCCCCTGCTGCAGCGTCTGGGCTTTATGGCCGATAGGAGAGTGTGTTAGTATTGTCAGACGGTCGTAAGGGCGTCTCTAGGCGGACAGGAACAACACACAGCCGCCACACATACAGAGTCCCACCCTCAGAGTTTTATGGAGTTTTCCTTAGGCTTGCAACCCCGGTAACACACACACACACACACACACACACTACACTTACGCTAAAGCAATGGGGGCAGGAAAATGGATCCTTAGTCAGCACTTCACCTTAAGCGTCCCCTCTTTGCATTTGAGCTACAGCCAGGTCTGGGACATGAAATGTTAATGCTAGACTGGAATTCTAGCAAAGGCAAGTAAGGACACTGACAAGCGCCTGTAAATCAGGGTAATTATGAACAGCATGCAAACTTTAAATGACGGTAGAAAAAAAATGCGTATCTACGTAACCACCCCGTTGTTTCTATTAGGCGAGAAAAGTGACCTTCGGATGTTAACCTCGGTTCCTGAGTGAGGGGCGTATCTTCCCATTGGTTCGCTTAAAGGGGTGTGAGCTGTCTTTGTGGCACTAAAACACAGCCTAGTAATTTAGTACTGGAATGGAATGAAGGAGGTCAAAGGTGACTTTGCTGCGGGGGAAATAGCTGAAGAAGGCAGGGAGATGATACGAGATGATACAGCGACCACGGAGGCTTCGCTCCGTAACAATGCCGTGACATCGTTGTTTAGAAAAGGGGATTATTTATTAGTTATTTTTCTTGGTGAGTTTGCGTTACCCTGCAACAGAGGTTGCCAGTGTGAGAGTGGAGAGGAAAGTGCGTGACATGAGGGAAGAGAGAGAGAGAGAGAGAGAGGTATGGCGGAGGGAAAACAGACAGCCCCTGCTCTTTTGGACATGAAACCCCAGAGTTGCCTCTGGCTCATATTACCAGAATCTGGAGGTGGGGCACTGGGAGTGATGTTGTCGAACTGAAGGAAAACTTTAATACGCAGTAACATAACTACCAAGTGTAGCAATATTGATCACTGTCATGGAAAGAAATAATAATACCTACTAATTGATACCCTTTCATCATCCTTCCAGTTGATGCACCACCTTCCCAATGATATCCAGCGTTGCGTATTAAAAACACGACATTTAATAGTTAGTTATGAAAGCTTCTCAATCACTTTGTGGTTTTGGTTTGTGTACTAAACCTTTAATTTTCACATTGGCCCCAGGCTATCCATTACCTTCCCATAAAAACACAACTGTATGTACTTTGCAGGTATAAGAACTGAAATCAGCACAGTTTAGAGTAACTTACATTGATTCAAAAAACATTTAATAGACTCCTTCTTGCGATGTTCAGGTTAAGAAAGAGGCAGTTTCGGCCTGGGTGAGCTTTCTCAACAAACAGGTACCCCAACCCTGAACGCATAGCAGTTTCATGTATTGACTTGTTGGTAGTTTACATCACACTCACAGGAAGAGCTGTAGTGTTGGAACATTTACAGTTATGGCAGGAATGTGCAGCCGAGGAAGGTATCTGCTTCTGTTGAAGCACAACAGATGGTTCGGTTGAGCCAAAGGGAGGGGAAACTCTTGCAAAACCTCCTTATCGTTCCCTTGGATAAATGATTCAAAACAGACAACAGTGAGTGATTGTCAGACGCTGTACAAAAATGTATCCCGCCGTGGGCTAATCACACGCAAACACAGAGAGCGTCTCCTGACTGTCCCGGGGCTGATATGTTGAAACAATTGCGCATTAGTAAGACACCCAAAGCTTTCGGTAACTTAATTACTCTGACTGCACAATGTGACGGAGTTGTCAAGACTGAACATGTGGTCTGTTTAGATGAGTCTAGTGTGCAGACATGAAAAGACTGTTCAGTCTGCCTTGAAAGAACAGGAAGATCAGGGAGGGTCATCAAAATCTAAGAAACAATTACAAACAGAGTAGAGTAAAGTTCCTCACTGCGTTACAAGACTGCTGTGTGGCATGTGATATTTATCCATACACACACAGGGCATCGCTATGGAAACACCCCTGCAAGTACCTGCCCCCTTTGCTTATTATGTTGCTATAACAGCCATCCCAGAATAGTCTTTTTCTCTCTCCGTCCCTCCCTCGTGTTCGTGACTCACAACTTGCAGTGGAAACCACAATTCAATCTGTCTCTCATTCCCCTTTTTCCCTTTACATTCTTCTCTGTACCAAAGGAACAGCTCGCCTTTCTGAATCATCACTGTGTGTGCGTGTGTGTGTGTGAGGGAGCACGCGCTGTGGGGAATTCCGGAATGATTACCAATGATGAGTTACCATGGTGATGGCAAATATCAGGCGGAGTGACCTGGCGTGTTGCGAGATAGTGTACAGGATATCTTGAGTAGTGCACACTATCATTAGCTGACTGTGATTTCTTTGTAGTTGTAATCTCTCCATGGATACACTCCGCTGTCTGTTGTTGCTTAAGGTCCACTTTGTTTTGAGAAGTCCCAGATTTGTGGTGTGCTTACTCACAGGGCTCCGGGGCGCAGGATTGCACAAAATCACACGTAATACGTTGCATACGCTGCAACGAATGATGCATGTGGCAATTAAGTTAAAGGTTTTTTGCTTTAGTTCTATGGTTCCTAACTAATTTGCCAAGAAGATGAAGAAAATCCAATTATCTGTGCTAATTGAATTAGGTTAAATTAAATTGCATTTTAAAAAACAGGATGAGGCCACTCCTTAACTTTCACAGCAAATTTACACGTTAGGAATTTTCCAATTATAGTCAAAGTTGAAACCTGCAGTAGACAGAATAAAAAAAAAAAGAAGTTCTTTTTATAAAACGGTCACTATATCCTGACAGTAGTGCATGAGACAGGTAATCTGAAAAAAAAAGCATTGTGTCTCTGTGTCCTCCGGTGTCCTCAGATGTCCTCCGATGCTCCTAATGTCACATGAAAGTTTTTTTTAGAGTGAAACATAGTCATAGTTAGGCTACAGTTCCTCTTACAGCCTACTATTATTTCAATTGTTTTAAGAATAAGCCATGAAGGATAATGTTTCAGTTTTGAATCCCGAGAAATGAGAGGGCTTGTGGCAGAGTATGCTGACGAACATTTGCAGCCTCTGTCTACAGTAGAATCACCAGCCTTTAGAAAGCTATTACCTAACGGTTTCAACCATTTCTCCATCACTTTAACTAACTATTTAGACCATTGATCCATCACTTTAGCTAACTGTTTCAACCATTTACGGACTGGCTACAATTGGTGCAAATGTGATTAAAGAAAGTTATTTTTATAAAACAGTCACTATATCCTGACAGTAGTGCATGAGACATGTAATCTGAAAAAAAAAAAACATGTGCCTCTGTGTCCTCTGGTGCTCCCAACGGCATCTGCAAGATTTCACAGACCGGAGGAAAACAACCAATCAGAGCCGAGCTAGAGTCTGTCGTCTCTGAGCAGCTGTCAATCACTCGCTAACGCCGATCAAACGGTCAAACTAGGCAGCGCTGATCAAATATGAATCAATATTCTGTTACTGTAATGCCTATTTTTCACCTCAAATGTTTTCAGAAACATCTTGCAGTGTACTGTTTAGCTGTAAAATGAGAGAGTTTGTGATTCGGCAGCCATGTTGAGATCAGTTGAGGAAATACCAAGCGCCGCCCACCCTTTCTCATGACCACTGAGAATGTTTGACATTGGGTATGACTATTTAGGTCACGGGTTTCATACACTTTCTGTAATAAAACATCTAAAAGCAAAAATCCCAGCAGATGGGGGACCCTGGGACAAAATCTTAGGGGTCCTTGACGTGAAAAGGTTCAGGAACCACTGCCTTAGACTATACAGCTTACTGAACACATACTGTTAAAAAGACATTTATTTCCAAACTGTAATTGTATGTCTTTTCTTTTCTTTTTCTTTAAAGGTGCTAAAAGTGAGATTGGGGGCATTTCTATGGCCTCCGCACGGCTCTCAACATGGCGACGGCTGAGTCGGGATGGCGTTAAAAGCTGTAAACGCCATATGAGAGCAGTGCAGAGTGGCGGCCATGAGCTAGCCAGTCGGGCACGCTCACATGCTCGAACGTGCACTAAAAGCATGCACGGCCGGCCCGGTGATGTCAACAAAGCGAAGAGAAACTCAGATTACAACACACACGGAGGGAGAGCGACTTCATTCTCTGCTCAGGTAGACATTACTCCTCTATATCTTTACATAGACAATAGTTGTTTGCTGCCATATTAATGCTCTGGATATTTCATAGAGCACCTTTTACCCTATATTATCTATGAGCATGAGATTATATGGTATGCATAACATTGCATTACATTAAACTTCTGAATATAATAGCAGGTAAATTTGTGGGAATTCAACAACAACCTGTGGGTTCAATTATTACCAGCTGCGACAGTGACGTTGGTATTGTTTTCATCTTGTGTATCTGTGGGCGTGTTATCATGGCAAAATGTGGTTACGGAGACACCACCTGTAGAGGGAACTACCACAGAGGCTGTTTTTGGTACTTTGCCAGGTGTTTATATTTCAGTCTTTCTTGTGACTGTGATAGTGTCGCAGCCGTGCAAGATGCAGTCACGAAACTTTACAGATGTGTAGTTGAGATCAAAATGAAGGTCAAAATTAGGCCTGGTCTGAGCAAGGGGGGCATTCTCATTCCCAGAGCGTCAAATACCGAGGCTTTGTCACGGCCTCGGCGTGTGAAACCGCCGCACAAGGCACCCTTTAGCGCCGGTATGAGACGCACTGGGCTTTCCATTCCTTTCGGTTTGATCCCTTCCAGTCCACATGCTGATGCATCCTTGATTAAGATACTGAACCCCAAATTACTCCTGAAGGCTGTGCCATCGGTGTGTGAATGAGTATTTAGATCAGATCCTGATGGGCAGGTTGGCACCTTGCATGGCAGCCTCTGCCATCAGTGTATGAATGTGTGTGTGAATATGACATGTAGCTTAAAATGATTTGAGTGGTCAGAAGACTAGAAAGGTGCCGTATAAATGCAAGTCTATTTACCATTTAAACCCATCCATGGCATCATGTAAATGCTCAGAGAAAGTGCGCCAGGAGTGACTGTAGTAACGTAGTTTAAAGAGCAAAAAGACAGTCACAGGGCAGGCTGGAGGGGAGGTCGATGGACCTGCTGTTCTTTGTCCCGTGCGATAAATTTCACATTACAATCAGCTGTTAGTTTAGGTGCCATGTTCACAACGCTCAGTGTCATTTCACTGTACAAACGCAGTAGTTTTAAGCCCAACCATGTTGTTTTTTCCTAAACCTAACTATAGTGGTAAAGTGACACGAAGGGGCGTGGCAAAGCGGCAGTATGTGACGAGTTGGGATGAGAACGTGTTGCACTTACGCCATGGGCCCAATTCGTTGTCACGAAACTTTACAAATGCGTAGTTGAGATCAAAATGAAGGCTGAGTTCGAAAATGGGTGTGGTCCGAGCAAGGGAGCCAGAAGTAGGGGATAGGAAGTGAGCAAGGGCCCTCCCACTTTACAGCCCTACATCCTATTTGGCGTCGTGGCTGGTGTGATCCCATTGCAAGATGGACTCTACTTTGATTAAATCAACATTTTCATCTCAGCATATGCAGACAAGAAATAATACCGTAGTGTCAGACACTCAACTGATGTGTGTAACCCAGTGTGTTTATATCAATCATTCACATACAATAAAGGAAAGATAACACTAACACAGGAATTGTTTGTCTTGTTGCAGGAAACTGAGCAGAGGGAGCAGATGTTGCAGGTGATCACATATAACTTGCCCTCATCACCATCTTTAAACAGGAGGAACTGGTATGTTCTTTTTGATGTTTCCCTGTACATATGAAAAAGGGATCCTAATCTCAGTGAGTTTAGCTGTTAAATAAAGAACACAGAGTCAAGTGCTATTGAAATAAACAGTAACAAGCTCAAGAGTAAACAGTAGGATGATATGCTAGGTTACTATTTATGCTGTTTCACTATTTTTTTAAAGCGTATTCATTCATTTATGAAGAACACAAGAATCTGTAGTAAATTTGCTTTGACATTCTTCGACGCTGACAATGCCTCTTTGGCAGCGTTTATCTGTCTGTTTCTTCAGTGGTCACAATATTGACAACATTGCATTGTGTAAAAAATCTGATGAAATTGGTAGACAAAGAACTCTTCTATATACACACAATCTGGTTTGTGTAGCGAGTGCCTTCTTTTAACAATGATCTCGACAACGACTTTTAAGTATAATGACATTTTCAAGCAACCACAAATGCAGCAAACAAGATCAGATTCAATGAAAGCTCTTTGAATAGGTTTGCTGTTGTGTATGTAAATCAGTATTTTGTTTGCGATGACTGCCGATGGAAGTCATACTCCGTCTTTATATTGCTTTCATTTCACAACAGAGGTGATAAATGAATCCCAGACGCTAGCGTTTTGAAAATGTGACGCATGCAATTACAGAGTTATTGATGGTTACGCCTTTCAAAAATACATGTTGTAGTCACCTAGACATAGGAAAAAGAACATAAAAAGAGCAGCGAACATTGAGTTACATTCTCAAATGTGTTTTGGAATAAAACGCTTCTATTGTATCTCGTGTTCTCACAAATTATCTGGATGACTCATACAAACAGGCTGTGAGCCAAGTACACTGTGTGCATTGTCTCAATTTAGGAAAGAATTTCAGTTGATAATTGGGACGCTTTGCAAGATTAATACAAGGGTTTCTCTCTTTTCACCGCATCTTAACCTTTGACAGCTATTTTCAAAACTATTGTAAATTCCTTTGGGTGAAAAACTCTTATTGAAATGTGTTCAGATAGTCCGTTGTGTCGGATTGAACCTGCGTTACGCAGTCAAATTAGCAACTCCCACCCATCTGGCTCTTAATGGGCAGTTGCTAAAGGAACTGTGATATTTAAATAGTCATTATCCAGGTGTGCTGTCCTTTTGGTTTAATGGTATCACAAGTTACAGTTTTGCTTAGGCCAGTGCCATGTGACTTCCCTTATCCTGTGGTAGATATTAATCATACACGCACAGTCACACATACACAAACAAGCATATGCGGGCACACACACACATTCAACCGTCCATCCCCATCTAATCCTCTGATTTTCCTCTCCTCTACAGTCTGAGCTGCCCTGTTTTCATTGTAGTCATGGGCCGTGAGTCATCGAGCGTCTGAGCCAAGCTATTTGCGCTGGTTCACACTGGCTGACACACCTAGGCCCAGGAAACACACCCATTCCCACATATCCTTGTATTCAACTAGAATGACCTGCCACAAAGTGCATGGTGACAGTCAGTTTGTAAAAAACATGCACTGCATGCGCAAAATATTTAGGAAATCTCCCTTTTAGTTGTTTAGTCTTATCCCTATTGCACAATTCACATTTTAATTGCACAATCCGGATTTTAGTTGACTCAAAGCTCATTCTCCAACTCTTATCGTTATCTGCTTATCTTGATCTTCAACTCCTGCTGTGGCTTGATTTAGATTACATACAGGCAACTCGATGAGAAATCAATGTGTTTATCTGAAGCCGCCTTATCAGTGTAAGAATGAACTTTTAAGTAACAGTGAAATTGCATGGTCATTCTGAGTAGTAAAGAGCATGCGGCAGTGTCAGTGTTTACTGTGGGGTTGTTATGTGACCTTAAAGACTCAAAACTTACAGAAACGGTGTTTAGCAGCACACAGTTCTGACAGGCCTCCTGCTGTTTACATGTGCACACATGATAGGAGTCGCTTGTCTGGAAGCACCATTTGCTCTAAGCTGAAACTGTTCTTCAAAGGCAACAACAGCCACACCTCAGTGGCAAAGAGTCAAACATGTGTGAGGCTGAGCAAACAGGTGCAGTAGCAGGACACTTTGTGTGTACAGGATAATGATCCTTTTCACCGATTAAGCAATACGGTTGAGAAGCACCAGAGGGTTTCTTTAAAAAAGTGTACGCTATAAATGATCTCTGCAGTCAATAAAATGATGTAATGCATGTTGTTCACCTACTCATTAGCAGAACCTCCTGAGCCCTACAGTAATGAAGATTTGGCTCCTCTTTTAGCATTGTTTCTTTTAAAAAGCACTGTTGTAGTCCAAAGAGTAAAGCAACGCCACACTTCATACAGAGTTCTTTAGGATCTCAGCTTATCTTGCACATAGTTGGGATTACTTCTTCCCTTTTATCTCTGCATGCACACAATTACAGACCAATACACACATGCACGCTCACAAACAGCGGGGCTTCCTCTCTCTATGGGAGAACTGCACCCTGTTTTCTACCAAAAACAAAATCAGAGCGTCTTGGCTCATGGTGGTGTAATGTGGTAATATTAAAGTATGTGTCTATGCACATTTGTTTGTGTGTGTGTGTGTGTGTGCCACTCCCTGTTCGATCCTTACAAAGCCACGCAGTAACTTCCTCTGTGTTTGCTCAGCTCCTTGCATGTTTGCTATTTCACCTCACTGATGACATGCCGAATGAGGAGAAGGGTGTTTCAAGGACACTAACGTTGCGAGAGAGATGAACAAGCACACACATATCCTAAATCAGTGATTCACTGTTACCGGTTGTGGGAGGGTAAAGGTGGAAAGATTATAGAACTAAACTAAAATAGAAAAACAAAAAATAGAAATTACGCTTTGATTAAAAGAATATATCCACATATTGAGTCAGCTATGATACTTAAAACACCACACATTGTGATTGAGAAGTGTGTGAAAACTAGCAAGTGAGCAGAGAAGTCAAAACAGTCAAAGGGTTTAAATATAATGCAACAGTTCAACTAGTAGTAAACTGTTGAAATATAGCTAGACCTAATGGATAGATGTCTGAAATACCTAGCAAAAAGTAGCCTAATGGATAAACTGTTGAAATCACTCCTAGTTTGACTGTTTGATCAGAGTTTGCGCGTGATTGACAGCTGCTCAGAGACCGCAAGTTTCCATCTCGGCTCTGATTGGTTGTTTTCCTCCGGTCTGTGAAATCTTGCGGATGCCGTTGGGAGCACCAGAGGACACAGAGGCACATGATTTTTTTCTGAATACATGACTCATGCACCACTGTCAGGATATAGTGACCGTTTTATAAAAATAACTTTTTTGAATCACATTTGCATCAATTGTACCCACTGCAGCATTAGTCCGTAAATGGTTGAAACTGTCAGCTAAAGTGATGGATCAAAGGTCTAAATAGTTAGTTAAAGTAATGGAGAAATGGTGGAAACCGTTAGGTAAAAGCTCTCTAAAGGCTGGTGATTCTACTGTAGACAGAGGCTGCAAATGTTCGCCAACATACTCTGCCACAAGCCCTCTCACTTCTCGGGATTCAAAACTGAAACATTGTTCTTCATGGCTTACTCTTAAAACAATTGAAATAACAGTAGGCTGTAAGAGGAACTGTAGCCTAACTATGACTATATTTCACTCTAAAAAAAAAACTTTCATGTGACACTGGCTATTGCATATGAATGGGAGAGAATGTGTGGTCTTCACACTGGCAATGACAGTGATTACTATTATAATTGCTATTTTCTGCTATGAAATCGCGACATAAAAAAGTTTGCTTTGAAAATATTGAATATGTTATAAATCTGAAACAGAAAAAAAGTTATTTCACATAAAACATACAGCTATTTAATTCAGTAAGACTTGGTTCAGGGTGGGCATTGTTAAAACGAAACAAGAAAAACCTTAGAAAATCCTGTCTTGTAAATACACACTTTGCCTTTCGTATGTAAGTAAAGGACTCCTTAGCTAGTCATTTTTGTTAATTATAACTTTGTGTCAGTTTGTGTGCAGTAGTTTAAATACTGTAATAACATGTTTATGTCATTGTCCATCATATCATCTTGTGGTGTGTTACTCTGTGTGGCACTTCATTCTTACTCTAAAATGTGAAACAAAAACTGATAAAAAAACAGTTTTAAAACTATTTTATTTTGTTTAGTAGATTATAGAATAACAAGAAGTTGAGAAACAAAGATACAGTGCGTTTTGACTGCTGCGTTGATCATTGTGTAAGCATTTATGAAAGGCAGTTAAAGGCTGCCTCTGGGTGTAGTTGAGGAGGTGCGTCACACGCTTTGAATCAGCTTAAACCGGTCCAAAGCTATGCCTTGCTTGAATGATTTATTACATGTCTCAAACAATATATTGTCAGTCACTGCTTGTTGCTCACTTTGATATCCCTTACCAAATAAAAGTTCATTCAAAGTTTGTGCAATTAGTATAGCGAAGTAGCACTTATTTTAAACTTAAAATAAGAGAGTATACTTTCAGTTTACTTATCAGAGATACACGTATGCTTATACTGACAAGTATACAGAAAAGTCCAAGTATACTTGGCTTATACTGACAAGTATATCAAAAAGTCTAAGTATACTTGGCTTATACTGACAAGTATACAGAAAAGTCCAAGTATACTTGGCTTATACTGACAAGTATATCAAAAAGTCTAAGTATACTTGGCTTATACTGACAAGTATACAGAAAAGTCTAAGTATACTTAACTTATATTAACAAGTATACAGAAAAGTCCAAGTATACTTGGCTTATACTGACAAGTATATCAAAAAGTCTAAGTATACTTAGCTTATATTAATAAGTATACAGAAAAGTCCAAGTATACTTGGCTTATACTGACAAGTATATAAAAAAGTCTAAGTATACTTGGCTTATACTGACAAGTACACAGAAAAGTCTAAGTATACTTAGCTTATATTAACAAGTATACAGAAAAGTCCAAGTATACTTGGCTTATACTGACAAGTATATCAAAAAGTCTAAGTATACTTAGCTTATACTAACAAGTATATAGAAAAGTTTAAGTATACTTGGCTTATACTTTATACTTGTACTTACTATCTTTTGATTGAGATATACTTAAGAAAAGTATAATTGAGTATTCTTGCATTCGGCCTACAGAAAGGTATACTTGGCTTGTTAGTTGTGCTTACTTTTTGATAGAGTAGCCTATCATAGTGTGTGTAGATGTTTGATATGAATTTACTTCAGTTCATCAAGAATTTCTACGTTTTTGGATTCTCCGTTCACCGTGGAGATGTGATCATTTTTTTTTTTTAATCATCACAAAACATCAAGTCAGATAGCAAAAGGATCAAATCTATTTATGTAATACATAAATCATTGGCTAAGCACAATGAGTTTAAGTATACAAAGTATACTTTCAATAATAAAAAAGTGGGCTACAAGTACAGTATACATATTCACTTGTAGTATAGTTCATAGTATAGTTGCAGTACAAAATACAACTCAGATGTAAACTAGTTGTGTTCTCAAAGTTTACTATTCTTGCACTTTAAGTATACTTAAAAGTATACTTTTATAAACTAAAAAGTGGGCCAATTTAGTCCCAATAAGTACTGAAGCAGTGCACTTACAAGTATACTACTAGTACATTGATATTAGCTAACTTACTACCTGAAGAATACTTGAGGGAAATATACTTGAACTTTATTTAAGTATACTTCATAAAATAAAGGCCATTTCATAGCAGAACATAGTAAAAACAATGTAATAGTAGCCTCGGCCTGCTGTACTTATAATATTTTAACTAGGCCTATGCTACTTTTGATAAAAGCAGTTTAAAAAGTGCTGACTGCTGGTAAAAGTTTGATGATGAACATATAGATACTTATGGATGTTTAATGTAGCTATTTGATGGTAAGTTAACATTTCTTTCCATTTTTCTAAGCAGAAGTTACTTTTCATGTCATTTGAGGCCTCTCTGTATATGAAGCAGTGGGTGGGCCCCATGGCTGCTGGGAACCACTCCCTCGCACCGGTTCCCTCCCCTCCATTCCACTCCTTCTGCAAAAACCAGGAGCCCTACCCATGCAGCTCTCTCTGACTACTCTGTTCAGTCCAGAGGAGCAGCCACACTGAAAAAAAAAAGTTTAAGTCAACTCTGAGCAGAGGAGGGCGGGAGAGAGGGGGAGAGAAAACGCCCTGGAAACTTGGTAGATCAAGAAATAGGAAAAGAGTGACAGATTCCTAACAGACTGCAAAGTTGTGACTGGAAGAAGTGCTTTGCTCGTGGACTGGGGAGAAGGGAACACGTTTTCAAGGATGCTCAAGCTGGTGTAAGGCTTCGTGGGCGCACGGTTTGCGCACAGGTAAAGATGCACTTTTTGCTTTCCTCAGATTTCAGTGAATGCTTTTTTTTTAAAAAACTGTGTTTGTGAACTTTGTTGCCAGCTGAGCTTCAAACTTTTGTGATGTGCTGAAATATAGCAAATCAATTATTGGCCAAAGTTTAAAGTTGCAAAATCCAACATTCCTGTAACAGGCACTGTTGACTTTGTCCTACTTTACTATGTCTATCTTCTGTGGTATCCTCTGTTTTTTGGTTTTACTAAAGGGATGTTAAGTGTGAAGAGAAAATGTGTATTATGATTTATGTTTTTTTCTATAAAATGGCAAAGTGGCTTTGGTTTTGTGTTTTAAAGTTGAATTACTGATTTAAAATGGCAAAAAAGTGAGAAGTGGGTGTGTACCCGCAGCCGCCACATGAATGCATGAGGGCTTGATTGGAGTTGCGCACTTCACTTTTCTTTTAACTGCACACAAAGGTTGTTAACCAAGATGCATATTACTGCTGAACCAGCTGTTATTGAAAGAATATCTTCATATGAGTTTAGTCGAGAAACAAGATGTACCCCAAATCACTCTACTTGTGTAGTGATTTGACTATTGTGCAACGTGGATGTCCTTTGAATACATATAGTCTTTGAGATTGTGAACTTTTTTGAGTTAAAGCAGAAGTTAAAGCAGCTTAAAGATAAGAGTTTGCTCTGATGGCATTGTTCAGGTGTTTCTTTTAACTGTCCAACGCCCTTTGCTGAGAGTTTAAAAAGTAAAGGTATAGCCTAATCTCGAGGAAAGCCTGCAGCAACAAGCTTGGGTGTGGATTCTTCTCTTTCACCTCCCTCCACCCCCTCCTTTTTTTTACCCCTTCCCTCCCTCCCTTCTTGCTTTGCTGTCTCCTCACAGAGGCACACCCTTTATAGCAAAAAAAGAGAGTAAGAAATGGGGCATCCAAGGGGTTACAGCAAAATTTAAAGTACTGATCGTAGCTTTTTCTCTGTGTTTTTAGGGTGCTGTATAATTATCAGTCATATGGAACAATGAAAATCTCATTTATGGGCCTTTTTAATGCAGTCTGCTTTTGTGGAATGCGACAAACATGGTCTGCAGGTTCTTGATATGATATAAAACACTTTTTGAGCACGGCTCCTTTCCAGGTTACGTAAGAGAAAGATGGCAACTATCACTGCTGCTTTGTACGGAGGCATGTTTGTTTCTTATATGACTTAAAATCTTAAAGTCTTTCTTTTACCTTGGGGCTCTTAACATGGGCGACCAGCCAGGGTGTGCAGGGGAGGAAAGAGGAGGAGGAGAAGGAGGAGGGAGGAGGAAGACGGGGAAAGAGAGGCAGGGAGTGAGTTAGTGAAGGGGGATGGGCGGGGTGGGGGTTGAGGAGGGGAGTAATGGAATGTAGTGGTTTGGAAAGACAAGCTAATTGAAACCAGGTTTGAGGCTCAGAGGGTGGGAGCTCAGACTTTGCACTTTAGGAGAAATAGAGAAACGCACTTTATCTGCCCAAAAAGTTGCGAGATACTTATTTCCCTTCCTAACTTGCGCACATATTTAAAGCACCAACGGCGTCTTTCCAGGTGTGGTTCCAACTAGAATCATCACGTATTGTCTTGGCCTGTTTGAAGTGAAGCCTTATTTGTTCAAGTTGAGGAAAAAGTTGAGGAGAAAGCAGACCAGATGTAATCCTTTGTTGACTCACAGTTGAAAGTCAAATGTCTTGGTGTGAAGTAGCCTGTCCTCCACTGCTCCCTCCTGCCACACCCAAAAAAAAAAATCATGTCAGTGTTAGGGGAGAGCTGCTTTTTTGCTCCGCTCTTCACGGTCTTGTCTGCAATGCGCACTTAACTCATGTCGAGCACCTCGCTGTTGTAAATGTCTGGCATTACTCAAATTGCTGTTGTCAAGGTGATTGATTGTGACACAGGCTGCTTGAAAAGCCAAATGGTGGCACTGGGCTAAAAGGTATTTGGGTTGTAGGTTGTTATTTAGGCTGTAATATGTTTAGAGGTCCTTCAAAAATGCACGTTTTCCTCGGTGATAATTATGTTACAGGTGTAGAGTTTTGCTGCAAGCAAGGGGTTGGACCTCCACAAACATTCGAGCGTTGAAACTTTCATAACTGGTTCCTAACTGCCAGCAGCTGAAATGCGCGTCAGTTAACAGGGCCTCATGTTGGGCTGATACTGTTTGTCTAAATACTTACGCTGTCTACCAATGCAGCAGTACAGAGGTTACATTATATTGTCACCTGGCGTAATGTAGGACATTTGGAATTCCAACAAGTACACTTAAACTTTGAAGAAACTTTATTGCTCTGTCATCCTAGCTGACATTGGTGGTGCCAGTCACGCTGATTTTGCTGCACTTGCCACCCATGTGACAAACAGCATCTTTACTAGCCTTAAGGAAAAGGACATGCCTCATGACTGTTTGGAGTCTTAGCACGATCATGTTAATGTCACAGGAGCACTATATATTCTCGCCCTGTTGACTAGCAGTAGAGGCGACAGGAGTGGTGTTACTCAGCCGTGCCAGTGTGAAACGGAAAGAAACGGGTCTCTAGCACACTTCCTCTGCCATTTCCTCATGGGTTTGTTGAGTGCGTGGTTGGAAGGAGGGACAGCGAGGAGGGGCACAAAAAAGGGAGGTGGATGTAGTGAGTAAGCTAAAATAAGGGTGATTGCAATCAAACTTTAGCTTCTTTTTTTCACACTTCTCCCCAACTGGGAGGTTTAGTTCTCACCCAGGTGCAAATAAACAGCTAACTGTAGTGTGCCATTTTAGAAAGTCTCTCTCTCTCTAGACGATCCACCCAGCAGCCACTCCCTTCTCGTCCATCCAGTGCCGGTTTGGAATGTTTCAGCATGTCTGCTCTGCGGAGCACCTATCATTACCATTGCTTGCCTTGTTGTTGAGAAATAGTGATTTGGGAAGTAAGATGAGACAGTCACAACAAAAAAAAGTCACACATAAAACCTCTGTAAGTTACACCCATGCACATGCATGCAATTCAGACTTGTTTATTGTAGCATCAAGCTTGGTTGAATTCTGCAGCCATGGGATTTAGAAAGGGTGTGAATCATTTTTCTGATAAGCCGATAATTTCTCCACTTCTCTGCCAGACATCTGCTATTGGAATCCATCCAATAGCAATCCCATTTTACATGGCCTTATTGCACGTTCTACCTGCCCTCCACTACTTGTCTGACCTATACGCCCCAACCCCCACAAACGCTGCGATGTTGCCCAAGGAATGACGCGCAGCATGTGTTACAAATCCTCTATTTGGCTTGAGGCAGCCAAAATGTCAGGGCAACAGGGCTTGGAATGTAACTTTAGAAATACATTCAGCTTTGTTTAGGTTTTCTTTATCTGCCACAAGATACTCAAGAATGGCACTAGCCAAAATACAGCGCGCTCTCGCTCTAAACAACTCTGCACTATACTCCGGTGTGGTCGATGAATACATATCCCAAAGCTTATGCTTCAAGCTCTACAGCTACGGAAGTCTTATGTCTATATATATACATTCTGCTGCTATGGTTGCCCTCTAGCTCTCCTCTTAACCTTCTTGTCTCCTGCTCCATGAATGGGCTTGCATTTGTTCTTGTTCAAACAGCAGCTGTGGAAGACAAACTAAATTGGGTTGAAGTTGGGCAGTTATATAGCATGGCCTATATACGGTTGCTATGGATGTCTGTAAACCTCACATGATATCTTATTTATATGGTAGAACCGTGTGAACTTCACTCTCGTCTTTCTCTCTCTCTCTCTCTCTCTCTGGTGTAACTAATTATGCTACTTCAAAATTTGCATCCTGAACTCAGTCAGTGCTGCTTGTCATCCTATTTTTTGATTCTGTTAGTTGCTCATTGTTCTTGGCTCTGAAACTGCCCATATGGGCACAGCCCAGGATCACTTCTCATTTCAGAACATCAGCTATAGGCACAATGTTTTGTTTCATTTTAGCAAAAATGGTACTGTTGTGGGATGTACAGGTCCACTACGGCAACAGTTTGTAATGCAGCCAAAGTTCTTAAGAGGAAGAGTGAAAACTCCCCTGAAAACCATAGCGCATAAGGGGAAAAAAATGGAAGAAACCCCGGGGGAGGAAATTCAAAGTAAGATCCTCCCTGCTTGGATGTCTAGGGGTGTAATAGAGAACAATGAGTAATGATAGGAGGATTTATCTGATTTAACTTACTGCCTCATATAGTATAGAACGTGTCTTTTACTGTCCTTTCGTGAACATAAGGCTTAGAATATAACTTACATGATAATCAAGACATAGTTGATTCTCAGCGGAGCCCCCTGGTCCACTTTGTGATCTCATAAAAAGCAAGAGAAGAGGATTTTAAAAGTTTTCTTCAGTTTTTCCATTTTGTGCGCAACCCCTGCCAAAATCACAATAGTTTAATCAGCAGCAGGCCAAGTTGGCGTCAGTGGGCAGGCTTTGGTCTTATGCAGGGCTTGTGGTTTGGTTTAGGGCTGTGTGGACTATGGAGTGCAGAAAAGAACCATTTATTTTGACGCACATTCCTTTTATATGTGTCACACATGCATGTCCTATCTGCGTTTCTGAGGGGAGAGTGAACCTAGGCCAGGGCCTGCTGCTTCTCTTTTGGTATTTGTTTGTACTTGTTGCGTCAAACTTCAATGGAGAGACGAACAGGGAGTCTATTTTGTTTTGACAACACTGCTCGTCCCTCTCTTCCCCCCTCTGCACTGAGGCCTTTTTTATTTGTCCATAATCAAATCTTATCACACACCAGCGCCACTGTGCTTGATTCACTTACGATTGAGCTTTAATCATTGTCACGCTGCTCCTGTTTTCTGGTCACCAAATTGATTGGATTTGTCAATCAACCTGCCGTATTGACCATTTTGAGCCACTTTGATCCGTTTCCAGTGACCTACTTAAGCACAAACCGTCATACGGTGCAGGTATGTGCCCCTCAAGGCATACAAGAACACACAAGTAAATGTAAATAGACAACAGTGAGGTGTAGAGTTCTGTTTGCTGCATCTACTATGATGCACAGGTGGAGTCAACTAAAATGATGATTGGATGGTGATGAAAATGGGATCCGTTGAGCCGATGTGGCTTCTCAGCGTTCATTTTGAGAGTGTATTGCCTTTAAATGTGCATATCTGACTGATTGTGGTGTTCTTGTTTATTTGAGCAGAACCTGGAGGTTGTGGGGTGAGGGGGGGTGACTGCACAGGGGTGGGCACTCAGGCAGGGTACACGGTGGGCGGCATAGAATTAGGCTGGAGTCAGAGAGAAAGAGGACATTTCTTTGGAGTTAGTCACTGCGGGGAGAGGCTGGGCTCCCTTCCAGCTGGCCTGACGGCTCTATCAAGGAATGTGTGTGACTGGAGGCCTGGGTGGGGCCGTGCACTGAGCTGCTCCCTCTGCAAGCAAAGCATAGACGCAAAGCGGCCTGATCTTCCTCGTGGACTGTGGCGTGGTATTTCTACTTGTCCAACGCGGCATGTGTTTTTATTTGCTTTCCCCACTGTTGGTGGCCACACTTCACCTTACTGTGCACACATGTGTGTGTGTGGCCTCACCAAAGTATTGAGAACAGAAGGTGGGGCAACTTATTTCTTATCTTTTGAGTCATGTATCTGGACGTTATCGCAAATTCAGCAGCAGATCTCACAAAAAATAAGCATCTCTTTCGCAGTCAGTCAGCACCTTTGTTATTCCGTCAGCCCTTTACCTGAATGACTCCCGACATGGCAGTCTGATTAATACGTCTCTGTAACAAGAGTATGGGTTAGAGAGTGTACACAGCTGCTGTGGCGCAAGTTTCCTTACACAAACATAATGACTACCACGCGCTGGCTGGCATTTATCACAAGCTATGTCCCATTTATTTCAGTATAGGAGCCGTTTCAAAAAGGTAATCAACAACAACGCGTTCTTATAGGAAACATTTTGACGCGTTTTTCCAACTTTGCACACATGTTTAGTCACTTAGCATAGATATTCAAAATCAGATCAGTTTAGAAATAGTTTCAGAGTCTCACAAACACAGTCATTTGGCATACGCTTCTCCAAATAATGAGCAATTTATTTTAATGAACACGGGGGGGCTGGGGAGGGGAAGGTTAATGATGGGGTTGGAGAGCCTGTTTCAAAAGAATTTTTTTCTGAGGGACATGTTCCCACTGGTAGATGCCTGTCTGTACACACATCAAGTCTGGTTCTGTTTGTACTGAGGCTGACAAAGAGAAGGCTTTGTTTCACAATATGCCGGTGGGTTGAAGCAATAGCTCTCGTAAGTCCGGTAAAACTTTGGGCTAGTCACAGCAGGTAAAAGCGAGATTGACTCAGTATGCAGGACACTTGAAATCTAAATTAATATATACAGTTGCAACTTTATTTTATTGTCATATTGGCTTATGCGACCGCCCATTTCTGCTGTTACACAATACTTTTATACTTTACATCTTGACAGTTGTCTCACAATCATCACTCGAGCGATGAAACTAGAGCAGAGGAATTCACAAGCGTATAACATTTCCTCTTAAATGTCCTCTTGAGTGGATTTGCTTCCTTTTAAAACTGAACTGGATCCTGGGTAGATAGTGTGTTCGCCTATCTTCTCATAAGTGAGTGAGCAGAAGTGAGGGGCACACCAAACAAGTAGCTGGATTTATTTACTTAAAGGGAGTCTTTTGCATAATGACTTGCCAGGGTCAATACTGCTGCTACTACTCTTGGTTAATTATTAAAGCTTCTGGAGGCTCTGATTGGTCATGGGAAGGTCCATTGAGCGTGTAAACCGAAATGTAACCATAGTGGCTTTGTCTTTTAATGCTGGGACACACCTCTTAAAGCAAAAGTGATTAGTACGTGAGGAATATGTTTTGTTATCTGTCATCTGTGGTGTGTTGTTGCGTAAGAGAGCAGCATGATGAATTCAGGATAGGCTTCTTTTGTTATCACCCATGATAACTTGTAGACTTATTGTTCTGGTTATTTAAGTAATTTTTAATCATGCTATTAAAATCCCAATCCTGTTTTTGTTCTTCTGTCAACAGAAGCCGAGAATACAAGAAACACAGCAGCAGACTGAAGGCCTTGGCCTTGCTTGAGCAATCCAAGGTGAGTGTCCTTAGACATAATGCGAGAGATCCACACAATCTGTTACTGGTTTAGGAAGGAAACTACATTTCTTATCACCCCTCACTCCACTCCAAAGCCTTCTAGTCAATGTCACCTCAGAACAGCGATCTATTATGCATCCAGACGCTCAAACCTCTGCTGGAATGTTTGTTGCAAAGCCTCCTTTGAACCTGGAAGGTCACGCCACCTCCATTCAGCTGTGAAAGGCCTGCCTTGTGGAAACCTGACACTTGGTTGCTTCTGCTCCCGGTGCCTCCTCTTAACAGCACCTCCTTCCTCCCCCGGACACCACCTGTTCCGCTCGGACCCCTCTCCCCTTCTTATGAAACAGTCTTGCCAAGCCTTGCCAAGCTCAGATTGTTTTTACGGTTTGTAGTCGGCAGCTTAAGAGCGGAGGGATAGCAGAAGAAGCTACACCAAAACCAAACCGTATGCAGGCCAATGACTATAAGAGAGGCGTATCCAGAAAAAGCTCTGTGGTCGCACTCTAGTAGTTAACAGAAGCCTTTGTCTGGCTGGCTGTCCTCACATCCCCCCTGGCTCAACACACATACCAGGCCATAATAAAAACTTGATAGATAAACAAGCTCATCTGCTTCCCCTTTGCCCTCATGCCTCCATGGTTTCCTTCAAGGCTTCTTGCAAAAATCTCACTTTGTTTGATCTTTTTTTGAAGACATCATGAAGTTTAAGGACAAGTGACATCAGGAATGTCACTCAGGCATGTCAGAGAAATGAAAGGGAACGAATAGAGGACTGGTTGATTCTCATGTTGCTTTGAGTCATAGGCTGCCAGCCTGTCCTATGATCCCATGAACAGAGGCTTACTTATTTAGCATCTGTTTACAACACAATTCCTATCTAATCATGTGATCTTTGTCAAGTTAATTGTTCCTCTGTGCTCTATTTCCAAAATAGGTTATGCTATGTTAGGGCATATTGTAAGCTTGTCTAAATAGGGGGATTCTTACACTTGAGACTGATAAATACAGAGTGGAGTATTCAGGATGCCCTCTGCACAGCTGTTATAAGAGACTCTTCAGTGATAGCCCCATATTTTCATTCCTACTTGGTGGTTTTCTCTCGCCTCTTACTGTTATCTTGTATGCTAACATTCCATAGAGTCAGTTTCACAACCATTCCTCTCCTTTTCTCACTTACTGTCTCGCTCACTTTCATTTTTTTTTACTATTTCCTCTTCTCTCCATCTCCCTCCCTCCCTCTAAGTTCCTTCCTTCCCTCCTATATTGCTGCGAGCCTCAGCTCCTCCCTGCGGCTTGCTGCCAGAAATATGTCAAAGCTGTGAGAACAAGGACAGCTCAAATAGTTCACTCTCGATCATGTAGAGAGCCGCAGCGCGAGGGTACAATGTGGGAAGAAGTTTAAATATGAAAGGTAATTATGTATGAAAATAGATAGATGGAGTGAGAGAGAAAGTAAGTAAGAGGGTTGTGTCCTGAGGTCGTCCCTGAGAGTAAGAAATCGAGGATTGAATAAGAAAATAGTCTTCTCTCCCTTGCTCTTGGGGATTTTTTTTGTGAACAAATGGATGTCGCCTTCCGCTTTCCTCTATGAGATTTTTATTTTTTCAAAAGACTTCCAGCCAACAATAATATGTGCCTTGTCTGAGAGCGAAAATGCTTCACATTCACTGAAGCTGAATAGTTTTATGTAATGTCAACAAGCCCTGAGAAGCATGTGCAAGAAAAAAAGAAAAGTGAGGAAACCGAGATCATGTGAAAAGTTTGTCAGCTATTCTTGTCTGTTTTCATTGACTGAATGAAGAGAGGAGGTGTAAAATGAGCCACGTTGTGACCCATGGGGAAAACACAAATTCCTTTGGTTCAGCCCAAATACTCTCGCGCTGGTTACGATACTATTACTGGCAGTGTCAGTTGACCTTAGTGAAATTTGATCTACATGAGTTAATTGGGTATAGCTGGGTCTGGCACTGCAAACTGCCTTGTCTGTCCCCTCCATACTCACACATTTCAGCTGTGTTTGATGCATATAATGTTGTGGATGCTGTGAGGCTTGAGGCCTTGATAGATTAATGTTACTAGCTTCAGTCAAGTCACACTGACAGAGAGACAATGAGAGAAAAGAGGAGGGAGAATATCAGGTTGTGGATGCCTGCGAGTGGTTGGCGTCATATTTGGCATAAACACCATCCCTATCTCCAGTATTATCGCTCTGAGTGGCCCTGGCTCTTGTTATTCAGTCCTGAGAGTGTGCAAAAGGCTATTTTAGAGAGCAGGCTTAATATTACCTCAAAGCATTGCATGCATTTTCCAGTATTCCCAATCATGCAGGACCAGTCTATTTATTGACTTGCGTTAATTGGTGTATTGCTTCTTGTGTGCCCTTGGACAAGGTCCAGCAAACTAGGGAGACCAGTTTGCAAACCACTTGGCATTCCAAATTGTTTGTTTATTAATGCTTTCTCACACACCCTAACTTTAAAAAAAATAAAAAATCTGCTGTGTTAATAGTTGAGATACAATTACGTCAGGAGACATACAGGTCTCTAGCTCACATACGCCCGCATATGCACAAAGAACTACATGCACCACCTAGTTTTACACCATATTGTTTGGCAACCCAGTGAACTAGCTAAAACATCAGTGCTGTGTTCTTCTAACCTTCTCATTTGTTTAAAATACTGTATACTGGCAGTGTGGCGAGAGTGCCAGATGGCCGTTGACTGAGTGATGCTTATTGCAGACCCTTTTGAAACAGCTGTTTCTTTATCTTTGCCTCAGGTTCCTCTTGTTCCAAGCAGCTTGTTATCTTGCAGAACAGTGTGGCAGCTTCAATGAATGGTAGAAGGGAGTTGTGGCTTACTGGTGTAATCATATTATTTACTATGGTGCTAAATAGTATGGAAGAAAATTGTGTTTTGTAGTAATAGTTATAGTAATCTGAATAAAGAGAAAGTCTTTATTCAGACCTTAAATTGGGGTTTCTGCTCACATGGAAATCCAGCTGTTGAGGCAGTTTCTTATGAGTTTACATGTTTTATCTTGATATATTCCAGCGTATGTGAATTAAAGGATCACTCACAGTTTGCTATGTATTATGTCAGCAATCTGACAACATCACCTTAAATAAGGGTCTCGGAGGAGGTCTACTTATCTCAGGGTAAAGATAGAGTCACGACAAGCCAAGTGAAATAGCTCACACAAACAAAGGAAGACACAAGTGGAAAAAAGCATAATTAACACCCCCCCACATATGAAGTGCGTAGCTGACCACCCAGAAGTTGTATCTTGCAATTCTCTGAATAAGTATGTTGCAGAGTGATAAAACCAGTGGAAATCCTCTACCGTCCCAAGTTGGTGTCTGGTTGTCAAATCCACCCCATAAAAAAAACCTCCACATGCAACCAGTCACCACTATGACTCATATCCTGTTCATATCCTGTTTTGTGCCATCCTGTGGATAGGCTTTTGCCATTTATTTTGGCTGATTACAAGCAAATAGACAATTTGCTAAAAGCTACTGAATGGCTGGACAGCTTGATGTGGTAAGCTGCACCAGGCAGCAGCAGAATGATTCTCTCATTGAAATGACTGTGGTAATACAGCTTTGTCAGTGTCTCTTGTGTCTCAGAAAAAAAGGTGTTTAAATACTGTCATATATTGACTCTTTGCTGTTGGTATGATCAAGTCAAATGTCCTAGCATTAGATAAAAACGCAGCACACAGAGTGACCATGCTTTTCTAAATGAAACTATTTACAACAACAATCTGCGATCTGTTGGCAAACTGTATGCAATGAATGCAATGTGAAAACATGTAAACCATTGCTGGCTACAGAGACTGAGTTACTGAGACATGGCTCAGACAGCTTTGTGTAATTGAAGGTGTGGGTTGTGGAGAGTTTAGTAATAATGAAACAATGGCTTTTCTGTTCCAAAGAGCAGGGTGGGTAGGACTAGTTAAGATGTTTGAAGAGGCCGGTTTGAGAATGATGTAAACAACCCTTATTATCTTTGTGATGGTTCCAAATGTGTTCTACAGCGCACATAAAGATAGACATTATATTATAGAAAAGCTAAGCATGCTTGTAAATTGGCTTGATATGAGCTAATATAAATATGGTGAATTGTTACATCATTGTTTGTTTATTGAAAAATATTCTGTATTATGGCCAGCAATATCTAGTAAAGTCGATTGACCACACCCAGTAAGTAACATGACATGTATTTTTGCATTGTTGAGTACACCTTAAAGGTGATTAACTTAATGATACAGTGGTAGTCATGAATACAACAAATATGTGGTCAAGCTAGATTGAAACTGATACGTGGCTGTCATTAAATGAACAGAATAATGATGTACATTGTGTGTGTTAGCATATACAAATGTGTAGTTGTTTTAGTATTAGACTACTGTTTGTGGAAAAGAGAGGATGTGCACCAACATGCTGGTGTATGTGTTACTGTGCATTTCTGCACCTCTGTGTGTTTTCATAAAGCAAGGCAGCGTTAACCATCATTGTTCTCTCTATTGACATTGGAGCTGGGGTGTAGGCGCAGGATTGGGCTGCTTTCCTCAGGGCAGGGTGTGGTCTGACTCCAACCAAATTTCCAAAACACAGAAAGCCCAGGAGGGAGGGAGGGGGTAGATGCTGTGTTATCTGAAAAGGTTTTACCACCATCTAGTGTTCACCATTGGGTCCTACAAGCCAGACCTACAATATAGGATTTAAAGAAGTACTTTGTGAACATAAAGTGATGCATTGTTTGTCATGATTTTGTCTTAATGATTGTTATTGTCTTTTCTTTATGCAGGAAAACCAAGATAAAGTTTCGAAGACGCCAGGGCTTAAATAGAGTAAAGCAAAAACAAGGTATTTTATAAAGTTAAAGTCGTTAAAAATCCCTTGTACTTTCTATATGGCATCATGTATACCTTGGTGAAAATGCATATACTGTAAGTTCTTGGTGACTATCTTGTGTTTTTTCTCTCTCAAACCCGTTATTTTTATGGTTATGTTTGCAGATGGCTGAAGAGGAGGAAACCAGAGAGGTGCTCTTCCCAAATTGGGAGGGTGCAGACAAAACTGGCTTGACCATTGAACAGACAGGAGGAGAGATCTTTGTTAAGGAGGTGAAAGGAGAGTCACCTGCAGCAAGATCTGGAAAAGTATATGAAGGTAGAAAATGATTTTGTTCTCAAATCATCAACTATGAAGTAAGATTTGTCTCACCTACATGCGGACTAGTATTCTTAACAGATTTTTTGCTGCTTTCTCTACAAAATTCATAGGTGACCAGATTGTGGGTGCCACTGTTTACTTCGATAACATGAGCTCAGAAGAAACAGCTGAGCTACTGAAGACATTGAACCGCCACAAGGTTGGACTGAAACTACAAAACAGAGACAAATCCCCTTTATGCTCGCCCTCGAGCACACCATGTCGTTCACCAATTGGCACCCTGACATGGGAAGGGAAGACCCGGTTTGGAGATTCCAGTCCAGACATCATCCTTGTAAGTTCTTTTTTTAATCATATGATCACTGATTTGTTTGAGGGGAAGCTACTGAACAAAATACATAGTATAATAACGTTTCCATGTTGTATGTCTTCCTGTCTATCAACAGGGTGGGGAGGATGAGGACTATAAGAGAATATACACAAAGAAGATTAAGCCAAGGCTGAAGTCTGAAGACCTTGCAGAGGGAGTAGATGTTCGCACAGAGCGGACAAGCAGCACAAGCAGTGATGGCAGCACAATTACTACCATCACCCGCCGCATCACTACCTACACCGTAGATATGCCGGGTGGCATAAGTGAGCAACCTGAACTTTCAAGCCCAGAGTTCAAGGGGCTAAGACACGAATCCGGTGATGGCTCTCCTCGTATACGAATCTCACCTGGCAGCCTTTCAGGTAAAGTGGGAGCAGACGAGGGTGTTTTTGAGTCAAGCAATGTCTCTTACACTGGGCCACAAGTTAGCTCCACAGAGACAAGCTGGGGCAGTGGGGGAGTTCAGACCACAACAACTACAAGAGAGGTAGAAGGTCTCAAATTTAAAGGTCCTAACTTTGGAGTAGCAGGGGGTAAAGGCCAGGGAGGCTTTGAGATCTCAAGAGGGAGTGGTGAGCAAGGTGATGGAAGCATTCAGTTGTCAGGAACAAGCATGACATTGAGAGACAGCACAAACACTGGTAGTAGACATGTTACAATAGGAGGGTCGGGAGGTGCAGAGGTAACCTCAGCTGATGAGAACGGAGGGTCAAGTAGTCTTTCTTTAGCAGGAAAGGGCATGCAGGTTTTGACTTCATCCATGGATAAATCACTGGATGGAAGTGTTGACACAAGTTTTGGTGAGAGGACAAAGGTGAAGGTATCTAAATCTACCATCAGTCACCCGCAGGCAAAGGGATCAGGCAACATTGATCTTCCGAATGTCAGACTTGGTGGAGGTACCATAGGTATTGATACTGAATCGAGAGGTGGCAGGATAGGAGGATCAGCAATAACAGTGGGCAATGTTACATCAGGATATTCCTCAGGGCCAGGCACGATTTCAGGGGCAGGTGTGGATGTCAACCTTACAGGTTCAAAGTTGAGAGGTGAGGTTGATGTCAACCTGCCAAGCACAAAGGGGGGAATAGACACTGAAGTTCCAGGCTATGAAAATGAGGGCACTGTGAGTAGTATGAAAACAATCAAGATGCCTGGGTTTGGAATTAAAGGAAACAAGAAAGAGGGAACCAGTGTTGAAGTTAAACTCAGCAGTGATGTGTCAAAGGTTAAAATCCCATCTTTACCAGATACAGATGTGAACCTGAGGGGTTCCAAGGTAGGAAATATTGATGTAACAGGGCCAAAGACTGAGGGCGAAATAAAGGCACCCAAAATAGACATTAAAGGTCCAGCTATTAATATTGACGGGAAAGAAGGAGATTTAAAAATGCCTCAGATTAAGATACCATCATTTGGGGCCAAGGGACCAAAAGTTGATATAAAAGCTCCGGGGGTTGCCTTTAAAGCACCAGAAATCGATGGTGGGGAATCTGATATAAAAATTGATGGAGCAAAAATCAAGATGCCATCCAAAACAGGACCCACAATGCCAGAATGGGATATCAGTGTGAAAGGAAGTAATATGAAAGGAGATGTGTCAGTTCCAAAGATTGAGGGACACACAACAAAATCTAAAGTTGAGATCAAAGGACCAGAAGTTGATACTGAAAGGCCTAAAGGTGGATTTGAGATGCCTGGAATCAAAATTCCATCGTTTGGCTTTACAGATCCTAAGGTGAAAGCTCCAGATGTGGATATAAAACTTTCAAAACCTGAAATTGATGTCAAGGCACCTGAGGTTGACATTAAAACATCCACAGTTAATTTTGAAAGCCCAGATGTAGACATAAAAGCTCCCAAAGTTGATATTGATATTAAGGGACCTAAAGGTGGATACAACCAGCCAAAATTTACAATGCCATCCATTGGCTTGAAAGGTCAGAAACTTGAAAGTGATGTGGTTGCGTCCATCCCAAAGATTAAAGGAGACATAACATCACCTGATCTTGACATCAAAGGTCCACAGGTTGATATTGAAGGTCCGAAAGGTGGATTTGAAATGCCTAAAATAAAGATGCCATCCTTTAACATTAAAGGTTCAAAGGTCGACAGTCCAGATGTTGATATTAACCTCCCAAAGGCTGACATTGGTGTGAAAGCAGCTGGCATTGACATCAAAACTCCAGAGTTTAACATTGAAGGCCCTAATGCAAAAATCCAAGGACCCAACATAA
Organism: Sebastiscus tertius; assembly: GCA_916701665.1. NCBI lineage: Eukaryota > Metazoa > Chordata > Actinopteri > Perciformes > Sebastidae > Sebastiscus > Sebastiscus tertius. The sequence continues at coordinate 4,458 of CAKAOH010024538.1, read as the reverse complement.
AGATACCAACCATAAAAGAACCAAAGATGCCAGAATTTGACATCAAACTAAAAGGTCCTAAAGTCAAAGGAGATGTGGATGTTTCAGTTCCAAAAATCAAAGGAGATCTAAAAGCTCCTGATGTGGATATTGAAGGACCAGATGTTGACATTGAGGGCCACAAAGGCGGATTTAAAATGCCTAAACCCAAAATCCCCTCGTTTGGCATGAAGGTTCCAAAAGTAGAAGGTCCAGATGTTGATATAAACCTTCCCAAAGCAAACATTGACATCAACGCACCCAACATTGACATTGACAGACCAGAGGTTGATATTGAAGGGCCAAAGGGTGGATTTGGAATGCCTAAAATCAAGATGCCATCCTTTAATATCAAAGGTCAAAAGGTGGAGGGTCCAGATATGGATGTAAACATTGATGTGAAAGCACCTGATGTTGACATTCAAGGGCCAGAAGTTGACATTGAAGGACCAAATGCAAAACTCAAGGGAACCAAATTCAACTTACCAACCATATCAGGACAGAAAATCTCCAAGCCAGGTGTGGATTTCAATCTGAAAGGGCCACAAATGAAGGGAGACTTCAAAACACCTGATGTTGACATTAAAGGTCCAGAGGTCAATATTGAGGGGCCGAAGGGTGGATTTGAAATGCCGAAAGTCAAAATCCCATCATTTGGTTTGAAAGGTTCAAAGGTTGAAGTTCCAGATGTCGATATGAGCCTCCCAAAGGCTGACATTGATGTGAAAGCAGCTGGCATTGACATTAAAGGCCCTGATGCAAAAATCAAAGGACCAAAGGTGCCAGAATTTGACATCAAACTAAAAGGTCCTAAAGTCAAAGGAGATGTGGATGTTTCAGTTCCAAAGATCAAAGGAGATCTGAAAGCTCCTGATGTGGATATTGAAGGACCAGATGTTGACATTGAGGGCCACAAAGGTGGATTTAAAATGCCTAAAGTCAAAATTCCATCGTTTGGCATTAAGGGTCCAAAAGTAGAAGGTCCAGATGTTGATATAAACCTTCCCAAAGCAAACATTGACATCAATGCACCCAAAGTTGACATTGACAGACCAGAGGTTGATATTGAAGGGCCAAAGGGTGGATTTGAAATGCCTAAAATCAAGATGCCATCCTTTAATATTAAAGGTCAAAAAGTGGAGGGTCCAGATATGGATCTAAACATTGATGTGAAAGCACCTGATGTTGACATTAAAGGACCAGAAGTCAATATTGAGGGGAAGAAGGGTGGATTTGAAAAGCCTAAAGTCAAAATCCCATCATTTGGTTTGAAAGGTCCAAAAGTGGAGGGTCCAGATGTCGATATGAACCTCCCAAAGGCTGACATTGATGTGAAACCACCTGGCATTGACATTGAAGGCCCTGACGCAAAAATCAAAGGACCCAACATAAAGATACCAACCATAAAAGGACCAAAGATGCCAGAATTTGACATCAAACTAAAAGGTCCTAAAGTCAAAGGAGATGTGGATGTTTCAGTTCCAAAGATCAAAGGAGATCTGAAAGCTCCTGATGTGGATATTGAAGGACCAGATGTTGACATTGAGGGCCACAGAGGTGGATTTAAAATGCCTAAAGTCAAAATTCCATCGTTTGGCATTAAGGGTCCAAAAGTAGAAGGTCCAGATGTTGATATAAACCTTCCCAAAGCAAACATTGACATCAACGCACCCAAAGTTGACATTGACAGACCAGATGTTAATATTGAAGGGCCAAAGGGTGGATTTGAAATGCCTAAAATCAAAATGCCATCCTTTAATATTAAAGGTCAAAAAGTGGAGGGTCCAGATGTAGATCTAAACATTGATGTGAAAGCACCTGATGTTGACATTAAAGGACCAGAAGTTGACATTGAAGGACCGAATGCAAAACTCAAGGGAACCAAATTCAACATGCCAACCATCTCAGGACCAAAAATCTCCATGCCAGATGTGGATTTCAATCTGAAAGGGCCACAAATGAAGGGAGACTGCGACGTGTCAGCGCCAAAGATAAAGGGAGACTTCAAAACACCTGATGTTGACATCAAAGGTCCACAGGTTGATATCGAGGGTCCGAAAGGTGGATTTGAAATGCCTAAAATCAAAATGCCATCATTTGGTTTGAAAGGTCCAAAGGTTGAGGTTCCAGATGTTGATATGAACCTCCCAAAGGCTGACATTGATGTGGAAGCACCTGGCATTGACATTGAAGGCCCTGATGCAAAAATCAAAGGACCCAACATAAAGATACCAACCATTAAAGGACCAAAGATGCCAGAATTTGACATCAAACTAAAAGGTCCTAAAGTCAAAGGAGATGTGGATGTTTCAGTTCCAAAGATTAAAGGAGATCTGAAAGCTCCTGATGTAGATATTGAAGGACCAGATGTTGACATTAAAGGACCGAATGCAAAATTCAAGGGAACCAAGTTCAACATGCCAACCATATCAGGCCCAAAAATCTCCATGCCAGATGTGGATTTCAATCTGAAAGGGCCACAAATGAAGGGAGACTGCGACGTGTCAGCGCCAAAGATAAAGGGAGACTTCAAAACACCTGATGTTGACATCAAAGGTCCACAGGTTGATATCGAGGGTCCGAAAGGTGGATTTGAAATGCCTAAAATCAAAATGCCATCATTTGGTTTGAAAGGTCCAAAGGTTGAGGTTCCAGATGTTGATATGAACCTCCCAAAGGCTGACATTGATGTGGAAGCACCTGGCATTGACATTGAAGGCCCTGATGCAAAAATCAAAGGACCCAACATAAAGATACCAACCATTAAAGGACCAAAGATGCCAGAATTTGACATCAAACTAAAAGGTCCTAAAGTCAAAGGAGATGTGGATGTTTCAGTTCCAAAGATTAAAGGAGATCTGAAAGCTCCTGATGTAGATATTGAAGGACCAGATGTTGACATTAAAGGACCGAATGCAAAATTCAAGGGAACCAAGTTCAACATGCCAACCATATCAGGCCCAAAAATCTCCATGCCAGATGTGGATTTCAATCTGAAAGGGCCACAAATGAAGGGAGACTGCGACGTGTCAGCGCCAAAGATAAAGGGAGACTTCAAAACACCTGATGTTGACATCAAAGGTCCACAGGTTGATATCGAGGGTCCGAAAGGTGGATTTGAAATGCCTAAAATCAAAATGCCATCATTTGGTTTGAAAGGTCCAAAGGTTGAACGTCCAGATGTTGATATTAACCTCCCTAAGGCTGACATTGATGTGAAAGCAGCTGGCATTGACATTAAACCTCAAGAGTTTGACATTGAAGGCCCTGATGCAAAAATTAAAGGACCCAACATTAAGATACCAACCATAAAAGGACCAAAGATGCCAGAATTCGACATCAAACTAAAAGGTCCTAAAGTCAAAGGAGATGTGGATGTTTCAGTTCCAAAGATCAAAGGAGATCTGAAAGCTCCTGATGTGGATATTGAAGGACCAGATGTTGACATTGAGGGCCACAAAGGAGGATTTAAAATGCCTAAATTCAAAATCCCATCGTTTGGCATGAAGGGTCCAAAAGTAGAAGGTCCAGATGTTGATATAAACCTTCCCAAAGCAAACATTGACATTAACGCACCCAACGTTGACATTAAAGGACCGGAGGTTGATATTGAAGGGCCAAAGGGTGGATTTGAAATGCCTAAAATGAAAATGCCATCATTTGGCTTCAAAGGTCCAAAGGTGGAGGGTCCAGATGTTGATATAAACCTTCCGAAAGCTAAACTTGACATTAAAGCACCTGACGTTGACATTGAAGGGCCAGAATTTGATATTGAAGGTCCTGATGCAAAATTGAAAGGACCCAAAATCAAAATGCCGACAATATCAGGACCCAAGTTGCCACATTGGGACGTGAGTCTGAAAGGGCCCAAAATAGAGGGAGATGTTGATGTGTCAGTTCCAAAGATTGAGGGTGACATCAAAGGTCCCAAGGTTGATATTGAAGGACCAGATGTTGACATTGAGGGCCACAAAGGAGGATTTAAAATGCCTAAATTTAAACTGCCATCCTTTGGACTTGGAGGTTCAAATGTTGAAGGGCCAGAAGTTGATGTCAGCCTCCCGAAAGCTGATATTGATATTAACGCCCCTGACTTGGATATCAAAGGACAAAATATTGACATTGGGAGCCCAAGTGGTAAAATCAAAGGACCCAAATTCACCATGCCAAGCATTTCAGGACCAAAAATTTCTATGCCAGATGTGGATTTCAATCTGAAAGGGCCACAAATGAAGGGAGACTTCAATGTGTGAGTGCCAAAGATGAAGGGAGACTTCAAAACACCTGAGTTGGACATCAAAGGTCCACAGGTTGATATCGAAGGTCCGAAAGGTGGATTTGAAATGCCTAAAATCAAAATGCCAACAATATCAGGACCCAAGGTCCAAAAGTGGAGGGTCCAGATGTTGATATAAACCTTCCGAAAGCTAAACTTGACAT